>JALPQI010010495.1:0-33665 GCA_025490895.1 Thaumatotibia leucotreta
CCGTTTCTTTATCGGCTTGCTAAGTTAGGAGACTCCTGAACAGAGATCGGATGGATTTGCGGCATTCGTCATTTTGATGACATTTAGTATGAGATGTCGCACAAAAATCCGATCTCTGCTCATGAATGAGGGGATAATTTACCCGATATCAAAACCTGCCTGCATAATAAACTACGACTAATATTAATAGAGAGAAAGAGGGATTAACTAGACCGCGAACTTCGAAAATCGTAAATTTCGAAAATTTTTGCCGTTCACCCTGGCGGCACTTTGGTTAAAAACAGCGACAGATTTTAGAAAATTGTACCGTTTTTCGAAATTCGCATTCTTATATTGTATAGACTCACTCATAATTTGTCCAGTGACTAAACACACGGTGTATAAAATCTCTTTTCATCACACCTGTTCCGTAAGTGCGCCGCAACGCTGCGGTGATGCGGTGTGTAGGTGCGTCATTACGTCATAGTATGCCGTTAAGGATTTTCATACAACATTACGTCGCACTAGCGGGGTCCGGCGCACGCCGAAATTTCTTTTATGAAAATGATGAAATTAAGTCATCCCTGATTTAGACCATTTTAGAGTAGTTTTGTGAAAATATATTGTTTTATTTACTTTTTTGCATCACAGGTGTGATGAAAAACATTGTGTGTGCCACGGGCGGTACAAGAATTACGAACTCGTGCTAGAATTAAGCCCTCACCTTCGGCTCGGGCTTGAATTCACACTCGTTCGTAATTTCTTGTTTACCGCCCTAAGTACACAATGTACTATTTTATAATGTCAGCGAATGCATAATTAAAATCATAATATTGTTAAGAAGTACAATGTACAATATATCATAATAATGGTCATGTATTTTTTTGTCTTTTAATAAAATATACAATTTTTAAGTGTTGTTGTTTATGTGCATCTTTAGATTTGTATAGGTGTCCTTTGACGTTCATGAATCAAGAGTTCTACCTTCGAAATACAACGTACAGCAGAACAGATAATCATTAGAATATGTTCCCAACATTAAACTAGACATCCAAATTCGGAAAGCTATTACAGTAGTTATTTCATAATAACTGACATCTGACAGATAAGTGCATTTCCGTTGCCTGTCAGGTTTTGGGACATAAAATAGGTCCCATTATTAGGTATTCGAGCGACGATTTTTTTACGAGGGTTATTCTGCTTCCCAAAACCTCGTCTTTATATTTCACGTGTTTCCATTTTCCAAACGTATTTTGTGATGTTATGTTATACGCACGACAAGAACAGGATAATTAATATTTTTTTCCTCGTTAAGAAATAGCGAAACGAAGCATCATAAATTGTAGCTGTGGATTTTGCTCAACTGTCAACCCATTGAAAGTCGAATAGAGATGCAATCGGCAGAGGAGGGTGTGTCAGCCGTGAACGAGCCAAGCTTTGAGGAAGTTAGGAAAGCTATCATGAGGCTAAAAAACAACAAATCCCCAGGAATTGACGGTATTCATGGAGAGTTATGGAAGTATGGCGGAGGAGCAGTGCAATCAAGGATGTTCGAGATTATTACCAAGATCTGGAGAGAAGAGCAATAACCTGAGGAGTGGAACATCGGTGTTATATGCCCAATACACAAAAGAGGCTCGAGGAAACAAGCTAGTAACTATAGATGCATTGCACTGCTACCAACGGCATACAAAGTTCTCTCATATGTCATATTGGGTCGATTACAGCCTTATGCAGAAGATATCCTAAGTGACTACCAGTGCGGTTTCCGCCAACAACGTAGCACTGTTGATCAAATATTCCTCCTGAGACAGCTGATGGAGAAGAAATGGGAGTATTCACAGAACGTCCACATCCTCTTCGTCGATTTTGCCAAAGCGTATGACAGTGTTGACAGAATGATAATGAAAATGAAAAATGAAAAATATTTATTTCCTTGAACAATTTTGGTGCAGTTTACAAGTGGGTTGAGACCTCCTATTAAGTAAATAACATGTTTTTTACAGAAATAATCAATGTCACTGTCACTCCTTGCCATCTATTTCAATTGACTTTTCTTCGATAACATCGCGTTATCCTGGTAAAAGTGAAAACTAGATCTAATTCGCATTGGTTTAGAGTTGAAAATTATAGTGGAAACTTTCATTGATTTTTTTCGAAAAAAATCCGGAAAAAACGAGCTGTTTGGAATCGGGATATAATCAGCCTCCGGAGCCTAGTTGGTAGTGACACTAGTGACCCTGCCTACGAAGCTGGAGGTTCCGGGTTCGAATCCCGGCGAGGGCATTATTTGTGTATTTATTTATCACAAATATTTGTTCCTTGGTCATGGGTGTCTATGTATTTAAGTATCTATATGTACGTGGGTCGGGCTAATGGAAACAACTTTTTAAGCAATACTTTAACTATATTTTAGTAAAAATAACATCAGCATTAATAATAATAATAATAAATTCTTTATTGCGGATCAACAGTTACATCCATAGGTGTTAGCAATCGAAAAATTACACACCGGCGCTCGTTACAATTTTCGAACGGTCTGGCTAGCGTTTTGCCATCTCACTCACACCCGTTCACACTTACACATTGCTGTCTCATTCACACATCACTCATTCGTTCTTTACGTTCCGATCCGCGCATCCTACAACTCGGCCGTCCGACAAATGGTCTGCCCTCAGACTATGGATACTTAAAAACAACAACAAACAACTTTGCTTTTACTTAAAAAGGTAATTAGGCACTGTACGGTATTGATGTAAAACTACAAGTCATTAAGTAGGTGTTACTCACCAGGCCATCTTTTCATGTGATCACCAGAAGTTGTAGTATTGCGGGAGCCTTCAGTGGCATCGTCTACCTTCTGCACCTGGTACCTGTCTCGAGCCATGACTCTTGTGACTCGGTATGGACCTAGGTATTTAGGCTTTAGCTTCATTCCCACCCCAAATTGGGTTCTCTTTATAGCGACCAGGTCACCTTCTTTGTACTTAGTGCTTTCCTTGCGCTTTCTATTAAAGGTTCGCCTATTTGCCTCCTGTACCTTTAATATCTGTTCTTTTGCCTTCAGTCTTTTTTCTTCTCGGGTCAGCATGAAGCTGTCACGATTTTCTTGCTCTAGTAATTCATAAACAAGGATCGGACAAACGCCCGTCATTCTGAAAACATAACCCTGTTCCGTACAGTAGAGACTTATTTATCTTATGATATTAAGACATTTTATTTTATAAGATATTTTTTTAATAACAATAACATAAAGTATTTATTTAGGAGATCCCAACTTTTCCTTACTTGAGCACATCATGATTGTAACCAATAAACAATTAAAAATTTTTGATATTGAATTATTATTAGTGACCAATGTCATAAATTCATAATCGTGGCGTGTACAAGTAAGAAGGAGTTGGTATCTCTTAAATATATGCTTTGTGATAGAATTATTAAAAACATATCTTATACAATAAAATATGTTAACATCATAAGATAAGGAAGTCTCTATTGTACGGAACAGAGTAATATTTTCAAAATGACGGGCGTTTGTCCGATCCTTGTTCATAAATCTCTGTATCTTCTTTACGCCTCATTTTGGTACCAATAAGTATCTCAAATGGAGTGGCGTTTATGCTCCTCTGATGGGTACTGTTGATCGCTCGCTGAACTCTACTCACGTGGCGATACCAGTGTGTTGGTTCCTCAATGCACAGCTTAGTCAAAATGCTGGTCAAGACTCTGTGAATCCTTTCCACTTGACCATTGCCACGAGGTACACCAGTGGTAATCTTAACATGGTCAATACCTTCATCCTTGCAAAACTCTTCGAATTGAGATCCTGTAAAAGCTGTACCTCTGTCTGTGATGATCCTGTTCGGATTTCCAAAACACTGCTCAAATATGATCATTTTATCAACTGTTTCTTTTGCTGTAGTACTCTTAACGGGAAACAGCCAAACAAATTTCGTAAAGGCGTCAACAACCGTCAAAATGTGATTATACATTTTTTTGGTCTCCGTCATCGGACCTATATGGTCGATATGAAGAGTCTCGAGTGGTAGCTCTTGCTTGTCAATAGGGTGCAAGAAACCTTCCAGCTTGCCACTCTTTCTCTCTGCTAGCAAGCATGGTATACAGCTGACTATAAACTCTTCAATCTTTCTATCTAAATTCTTGATATAATAATCTTTGCTGATAAGCTCGATCATCTTCTTTTTTGAAAAATGGCCATTCTCATGTGCTCTTTTTATAATCTCGGTTTCCATACTCTTTGGAACCACAAGATGCTTCTGTATGCCTTTGTAGAGCAAACCACTTTCAAAATAGTAGTCCTGGTACTGAGACTTCTCTCGAAGAATCTCCATAATAGCTTTTAAGCCTTCATCATTTTCTTGTGCCCTTCGTAGGCTTTCATGAATTGTAGTGCTTGCTACTGCCACATACGGGTTTCGGCTGAGTGCGTCTACATGAGGCATCTTACTGCCTGCTCTGTGTTCTATTTCAAAGTCGTACTCTTGCAAAAGCATAATCCATCTGGCTACCCTAGTAGACGTCACCAAGTCTTTCTTGTTTAAAGTCATTTGAAATGCTTTGCAGTCTGTCACTATCTTAAAATGTCTTCCATACAGGTAACAACGAAATTTCTTTATACCTTCAATTACTGCTAACCCTTCAAGCTCATAGCTGGTATAGTTGCTCTCAGCTGGGGTTGTCTTCCTACTCATATAATACACAGGGTGCAGCTGTCCGTCTTCACCTTTTTGCAGCAGAATTGCAGATATTGCCATCTTAGAGGCATCCGTGTGCATCTCTGTGTATAGCTTGGGGTTAAATATGCGAAGCACTGGCTGACTTGTTACCTTTCTCTTCAGCTCTTCACATGCAGCTCGGCATTGATCATTAAATTCAAATGAATTTTCTTGTCGTAGTAGGTCTGTTAAGGGTTAGGCAATCATTGCGAAATCTTGTATATACTTTCTAAAGTATGACGTCAGACCTATGAAACTCTGTAGTTGCTTAGTATTGGTGGGCTCAGGGAATCTGGCAACAGCATCTGTCTTCTCCGGGGAAGGCCGCACCTCTCCATCTTGAATTACATGACCCAGGTATTCTACTTGCCGCTGGACCAGTTGCGACTTTCTCCAATTTATCTCCAGCCCATACTGCGCAGCCACCTCCAATACATCAGCCAACCGGATCACAGCCTCTTCTTCAGTTTCTGCTGGTATAATTAAATCATCAATAAAAATTAGGACAACACCCTTTAGTACGGTCAAATCGTACATTAAACTCGCAAAACATGTAGTAAAGCTGCATTTTTGGTATGTTATTTAGACACCATAGGGCAGTATAAAACCACATTTTGCAAGCAAAAAAAAGTTGTGCTAGCTGCGTTATACGTGAAAAACTGTGAAATTTTTCAGTTTCTGATTTTTATAAAAAAAGCCTTACATTTTTTGACAATATGTATCAGGTAACGTTTAAAGATGAATGAATTTGTAACAAGATGAGATAAAATGCAATACCGTAGGTCTTATAGTTTCAGAGATTCGAGACTTCAAATAGTACCCTGTTTTGTAAACTAGATAAAATGTTGAGTTTTGCTAACGTTTTTGGTTTAATATCGCCTTACCTAATTATGCTACGAAAAACATGAAATAATTATCTTATAGCGCAATTAATATTCTTTCATTTAAGGGTAAAATTAGGTCAGTGAACTTTGCAGTTAAAAGTATAAACCCGAAATTCCAAAGGCAGGAGGTCCGCTATTTAAGTTTTTCATACAAATGGCAAGTCTTGTTGCAAAGCTGCAATTTTTGTAAATTATATAGGCTCTATAGGGATGTACGAAAATGCATAGTACAAGAAAAACAAAAAAAGGATTTAGGTATAGGACGTAAAAACTGAACAAAAATCGGACTATTTTTAGTTTTTGACGTTTAACTAAAAAACTATAACTTTTTGATACTAATTGCTATAAAGCTATGAAAGAATATTAAATTTGAAAGGATTTGAGCTACCTTGCATTACCCTAAATTATATAGATTTAGAGATACGACATTTCAAAATGTGCCCTTCATTAAGTTAAGAAAATAAATGCATGTTTTGAAGCCTCGTATACCCCCAACTATAAGACTTCCAGTAATTGTTATCGGCTCAATTTGTTCCAAATTTAATGTAGTTGTTATCTACAATTACTTTTTTTTCTTAGCGCGAACGTTTTGCCAATATTTAGTGAATAGCTTTAACGTAACCTAAAATTTGTTTATGTTTTGATAAAAGGGCACTTTATGAAATGTCGTATCTCAAAATATATATAACTTACGGTGATGCAACGTAGCTCAAATCATTTCAAATTTAATGTTCTTTCTTAGTTTTATAGCAATCAGTATCAAAAAGATACTAGATTTTTAGTTAAACGTCAAAAACTAAAAAAAGTGCGATTTTTTTTCCGTTTTTTACGTCCTATGCCCAAATTATTTTTTTGTTTTTCTTTTAATATGCATTTTCGTATAGATCTATAAGGTCTTTATAATATACCAAAATTGCAGCTTTGCAACTCGACTTGCGATTTGTATGAAAAACTTAGATAGCGGGCCTCCTGCCTTTGGAATTTCGGGTTTATACTTTCAACTACAAAGTTCACTGACCTAATTTTACCCTTAAATGAAAGAATATTAAGTGCGCTATAAGGTCATTATTGCATGTTTTTCGTAGCATAATTAGGTGAGGCGATATTAAGTCGAAAACGTTAGCAAAACACAAAATTTTATCTAGTTTACAAAAAGGGGTACTTTTTAAAGTCTCGAATCTCTGAAACTATAAGACCTACGGTAATACATGTTAGCTCAACTTGTTGGAAATTTATTAGTCTTTAAACGTTTATTTACGTATGATATCAAAAAACGTAAGGCTTTTTAAATAAAAATCAGAAACTAAAAAATGGCCGTAAATTTCGCAGTTTTTCACGTACTACCCAGCTAGCACAACTTTTTTTTGCTTGCAAAATATGGTTTTATACTGTCCTATGGTGTCTAAACAACATACCAAAAATGCAGCGATACTACTTGATTTGCGAGTTTAGGGTAAAATTATGTACGATTTGACCGTACTACTTGGCAATCAGGTCCCTAAATATTGCTGTGATGAATCTTGTGAACACTTTTGGGCAGATGGACAACCCAAAAGGAGCCCTTAGGAATTCGTACTGGCCAGTCATTGTTACAAATGCCGTGAATTTTACAGATTCAGCCTCCACAGGCAAATGAAAATATCCATTCTTCAGGTCTAAAGTACTAAATATTTTAGCACTTGCAAGTTTGTCTATGTGATCCTCTATCACCGGGAGAGGATACTCATCCTTGTCAATTTTTTGATTTAAACGTCGGTAATCTACACATACTCTGACAGAGCCATCTTTCTTCCTAACTAAAACTACTGGGCTTGCATATTCGGAGTAGCTCACCTGTACAATGCCGTCTTCTAACCACTTTGCTACCTGATGGTCCACATCCTGTTGTTCCTTTGGAGCCAGCCTCCTAGGTCGCTGAGCCACCGGATGTTCGTCTTTGAGCACAATCTTCAGTTGTACCGGCGCCTCTTTCGTCTTTAAGGGAACATATGACTCCACCAAACTGCTCACTTGCTGATGGACCTCGGTGCTCACCTCATTACCTACAACAAAGGAATCATCCACACATATTTCATACACCCAGCGAGCGCGCGGGGTTAACCTAACATCACAGTTTTCCATCAACATCGTACAGTGCTTTAGTAACTCTTGCCCAATAATCATATTAAATATGTGAACCGGCACATTATCATTAGCTATCACATAAAACAATACATCGTTATACCAATAGTCATCAATCAGTACATTTAGTTTTAATTGTCCGTAGTAGTTCACTGATCCACCAAGTCCAGTCAAAGGTTCATCGTACTCGCAGCTCTGCATCGACACATTTAACTCGTTAAGGCACTTTATTGTCAACAGATTCACATCGCTGCCCGAATCGATCAAGGCACACACGTCTTTATCGCACACCGAGATTGTTTTAAGCGGCTTCTTGTTTAATAAGTTTGCATAATTTCGCGCACTTGTCGTATCCGTTGCAAAACATTGTTGTTTATCTGTCACTTCGCCGGCGTCCGGGCAACTATCATGGCCGCCCTCCGTAGTGAAGTTCGCGACATTCGCTTGACAGACGAAATATGACCAAACAAATTACATTTGAAACATTTTAACCCCTTCTCCTTCTGCGGACAATCGTTTGATGTATGGTTATTCTCTCCACAGCTATAACACCTTATCCACCGGGAATGTTTTTCTTTGTCTCCGTGCTTCGGTTTAGATGATTCGCGACTTGAACTTGATGCCATTTTATCCTTTAATTGTTCGTATATTTTCAACTTTTCTTTTAACTCACTGTAACTCGTTACGCCGTATAGCATCACTTTATTTATTTCGAGATCCCTGATCCCTTCTATAATATATTTAATAGCGATATAGTCTGCCATTTTCCCTCTTTTGCCCATCTCCTTCATGATAAACATGTACTCGAGGCATGACTCGTCATGTTTTTTTGATCTCGCACTCATGAGCTCATGGATCGTTTTCGAATCGATATTATCAGGGAATTCTTTGAGTATAGCCGTCTTAAACTCCTCCCACGTCTTAAACATCCGCTCTGCACGGAACCACAGCAATGCCGTACCACACAAAGATCTCCTCGCCATAAGTAGCTGCTGCAGCGGCGTCCACTCACATAGTTCCGCAGTATCCTCCACGTCTTGAACCCATTTTGTAGCCGGATACGTCTTATCCTGGCCACTGAATTTGGGGATAAGGCCTTCTGTGAGGTGCAACGTGCCGACACCACGCGACACGGCTGCCGAAGACTCGTCGTCATAGTCTCCTTGCCTGCTGGCCCGCCTGTTCTTCTTAGGCGACAT
The DNA here is from genome assembly GCA_025490895.1 of Thaumatotibia leucotreta. Lineage (NCBI taxonomy): Eukaryota > Metazoa > Arthropoda > Insecta > Lepidoptera > Tortricidae > Thaumatotibia > Thaumatotibia leucotreta. Next base: position 8,920 of record JALPQI010010495.1, read on the forward strand.
CTTCTGCGATCTGATGGTAGCGCTCGTCTTCTTAAAGTCCTCTTCCGTGCGGAGTCTTTGGGAAGGTCACGTATACCGATGGTGAATTTCTCGTTTCTCGTCTTGATTTTTATCCGACCACACTTCTGACACCAAAACTGTGGGTCGGGCTAATGGAAACAACTTTTTAAGCAATACTTTAACTATATTTTAGTAAAAATAACATCAGCATTAGCAATCGAAAAATTACACACCGGCGCTCGTTACAATATTCAAACCGTCTGGCTAGCGTTTTGCCATCTCACTCACACCCGTTCACACTTACACATTGCTGTCTCATTCGTTCTCTACGTTCCGATCCGCGCATCCTACATATATATATACACATACGTATATATATATTTACCGTCAGGGTCCCGCCGGGTTCCTCCTCCTGGTATCAGGACTGGACTCGGGCGCGACGCCGTACAGTCACGTGGACGTGGCGGGGTCGGCGGGCTCGCTGCCGGCGCCGCCGACCGCCGCGCCGCTGCTCGCGCTCGCCGCACACTACAAGCTACTGCGATGCTAGCGCCGACCGAACCACCCCGACTGACTTATTCATGTTCTGAGCAAACCCAGCACCTTGCCACCACTGGTCTCACCGCGAGCTACTATTAAGCTATGAACTATCCGCCTACATATTTTCTGCTTTGCCCGAAGGTTGACTGGTAGAGAATGCCTTGTAGCATTAATTGTACAATTGTATTTTTCTTTTTGTGCAATAAAGATTAAATAAATAAATAAACACGAACAAAAGATACGCACTCTCGTGTAAATAAAAGAGACACGGCGATACTCGCCCAGCTATCAGCTATCAACGCCGGGCGAGTGTCGCCGTGTCTCTTTTATTTACACGGGAGTGCGTATCGTTTGTTCGTGTTTATAGCCGATAGTTCGTAGCTTAGTAGCTCACGGTGAGACCAGTGCCTTAGACGTTGACATCGAAACGTCTCCTAATAGGAACGATGTCCGTTTCTTTATCGGTTTGCTAAGTTAGGAAACTCCTGAACAGAGATCGGATGGATTTGCGACATTCTTAGTGATCATTTTGATGACATTTAGTATGAGATGTCGCACAAAAATCCGATCTCTGCTCATGAATGAGGGGATAATTTACCCGATATCAAAACCTGCCTGAATAATAAACTACGACTAATATTAATAGAGAGAAAGAGGGATTAACTAGACCGCGAACTTCGAAAATCGTAAATTTCGAAAATTTTTGCCGTTCACCCTGGCGGCACTTTGGTTAAAAACAGCGACAGATTTTAGAAAATTGTACCGTTTTTCGAAATTCGCATTCTTATATTGTATAGACTCACTCATAATTTGTCCAGTGACTAAACACACGGTGTATAAAATCTCTTTTCATCACACCTGTTCCGTAAGTGCGCCGCAACGCTGCGGTGATGCGGTGTGTAGGTGCGTCATTACGTCCTAGTAGGCCGTTAAGGATTTTCATACAACATTACGTCGCACTAGCGGGGTCCGGCGCACGCCGAGATTTCTTTTATGAAAATGATGAAATTAAGTCATCCCTGATTTAGACCATTTTAGAGTAGTTTTGTGAAAATATATTGTTTTATTTACTTTTTTGCATCACAGGTGTGATGAAAAACATTGTGTGTGCCACGGGCGGTACAAGAATTACGAACTCGTGCTAGAATTAAGCCCTCACCTTCGGCTCGGGCTTGAATTCACACTCGTTCGTAATTTCTTGTTTACCGCCCTAAGTACACAATGTACTATTTTATAATGTCAGCGAATGCATAATTAAAAGCATAATATTGTTAAGAAGTACAATGTACAATATATCATAATAATGGTCATGTATTTTTTTGTCTTTTAATAAAATATACAATTTTTAAGTGTTGTTGTTTATGTGCATCTTTAGATTTGTATAGGTGTCCTTTGACGTTCATGAATCAAGAGTTCTACCTTCGAAATACAACGTACAGCAGAACAAATAATCATTAGAATATGTTCCCAACATTAAACTAGACATCCAAATTCGGAAAGCTATTACAGTAGTTATTTCATAATAACTGACATCTGACAGATAAGTGCATTTCCGTTGCCTGTCAGGTTTTGGGACATAAAATAGGTCCCATTATTAGGTATTCGAGCGACGATTTTTTTACGAGGGTTATTCTGCTTCCCAAAACCTCGTCTTTATATTTCACGTGTTTCCATTTTCCAAACGTATTTTGTGATGTTATGTTATACGCACGACAAGAACAGGATAATTAATATTTTTTTCCTCGTTAAGAAATAGCGAAACGAAGCATCATAAATTGTAGCTGTGGATTTTGCTCAACTGTCAACCCATTGAAAGTCGAATAGAGATGCAATCGGCAGAGGAGGGTGTGTCAGCCGTGGACGAGCCAAGCTTTGAGGAAGTTAGGAAAGCTATCATGAGGCTAAAAAACAACAAATCCCCAGGAATTGACGGTATTCATGGAGAGTTATGGAAGTATGGCGGAGGAGCAGTGCAATCAAGGATGTTCGAGATTATTACCAAGATCTGGAGAGAAGAGCAATAACCTGAGGAGTGGAACATCGGTGTTATATGCCCAATACACAAAAGAGGCTCGAGGAAACAAGCTAGTAACTATAGATGCATTGCACTGCTACCAACGGCATACAAAGTTCTCTCATATGTCATATTGGGTCGATTACAGCCTTATGCAGAAGATATCCTAAGTGACTACCAGTGCGGTTTCCGCCAACAACGTAGCACTGTTGATCAAATATTCCTCCTGAGACAGCTGATGGAGAAGAAATGGGAGTATTCACAGAACGTCCACATCCTCTTCGTCGATTTTGCCAAAGCGTATGACAGTGTTGACAGAATGATAATGAAAATGAAAAATGAAAAATATTTATTTCCTTGAACAATTTTGGTGCAGTTTACAAGTGGGTTGAGACCTCCTATTAAGTAAATAACATGTTTTTTACAGAAATAATCAATGTCACTGTCACTCCTTGCCATCTATTTCAATTGACTTTTCTTCGATAACATCGCGTTATCCTGGTAAAAGTGAAAACTAGATCTAATTCGCATTGGTTTAGAGTTGAAAATTATAGTGGAAACTTTCATTGATTTTTTTCGAAAAAAATCCGGAAAAAACGAGCTGTTTGGAATCGGGATATAATCAGCCTCCGGAGCCTAGTTGGTAGTGACACTAGTGACCCTGCCTACGAAGCTGGAGGTTCCGGGTTCGAATCCCGGCGAGGGCATTATTTGTGTATTTATTTATCACAAATATTTGTTCCTTGGTCATGGGTGTCTATGTATTTAAGTAATCTATATGTATGTGGGTCGGGCTAATGGAAACAACTTTTTAAGCAATACTTTAACTATATTTTAGTAAAAATAACATCAGCATTAGCAATCGAAAAATTACACACCGGCGCTCGTTACAATATTCAAACCGTCTGGCTAGCGTTTTGCCATCTCACTCACACCCGTTCACACTTACACATTGCTGTCTCATTCGTTCTCTACGTTCCGATCCGCGCATCCTACATATATATATACACATACGTATATATATATTTACCGTCAGGGTCCCGCCGGGTTCCTCCTCCTGGTATCAGGACTGGACTCGGGCGCGACGCCGTACAGTCACGTGGACGTGGCGGGGTCGGCGGGCTCGCTGCCGGCGCCGCCGACCGCCGCGCCGCTGCTCGCGCTCGCCGCACACTACAAGCTACTGCAGTCGACTCTCGTTATTTCAAACCTGCGATAATTCGAACCTCTCTATAATTCGAAGTTATCACGAGTTCCCTAGAAGATCTCTTGCTATTTCGAAAAAAATCAATACATTTTTAAGCACTTGGTAATTCAAACAAAAAAGTAATAGCTACGCACGCCAAAACCACGCGTTAATTCGAACTCGTGGTCGTCAAACATTCGCCAATTCAAAGTTATGAGATTAAAGAGGCAAGTATTCTACATTTTAGAAAAGTTGCACAAGCATTAGTTGTTAATTACATATTTGTTTGCCACTCAGTTAAGTTATTTTTCCGATGGTTATGTGTACAGATTAAAAGTTTACGTTAGTTATGAGTCCTAGAAAGTATAGATGCTTGACGATTGTTCAAAAGAAGGACTTAATCGAAAACTAATAATTAATTAACATTATGTTTGTGCATGTATGTGCTTCTAATCTTTTGTTATTGTTAAAAAATGCATTTCATAAAAAATAACAGTTGATTATTACTTAACACCTCGTACTTAAATTTTTTTTCCCGAATATTTCCGACCATTTGATATTTCAAACTCTCGATAAATCGTAATATTTGGATAGGTCCTTCGAGTTTCGAATTAACGAGAGGCGACTGTACGATGCTAGCGCCGCCGCCGACACTTATTCATGTTCTGAGCAAACCCAGCACCTTGCTTAGGGGTAATTTGCAGAAAAAGTGTACCTTGTAATTTTTTTTGCGATCATGGACTGTAATACATCATTTTACTCGGCATCGTGCGTACTTTTCAGTTGTGAAACAAAAAAATTGTCCCTAATGTCACGAAAATAAGTATGTAAATTGAGATTACTCACTACTCCCATACTAAATGTATGAAACGAAATGTAACGAAACCGATTAAAAAATCTCAAATTTGTTACAGAATTTTTCATACCTTTAGTATGGGAGTAACTAAACTGAGAAATCTCAATTTACATACTTATTTACGTGACATTAAAAGGTACACTTCTTCTGCAAATGACCCTTAGACGTTGTTGACATCGAAACGTCCCCTAACTTACGATGTCCGTTTCTTTATCGGCTTGCTAAGTTAGGAGACTCATGAATAATGGGATAATTTACCCGATATCAAAACCTGCCTGCATAATAAACTACGACTAATATTACTAGAGGGAACGAGGGATTAAATAGACCGCGAACTTCGAAAATCGTAAATTTCGAGAATCTGCCCTTGTCTCCCCGGCGGCACTTTGGTTAAAAACAGCGGCAGATTTTAGAAAATTGTATCGTTTTTCGAAATTCGCATTTTTATATTGTATAGACTCACTCATAATTTGTCCAGTGACTAAACACACGATGTATAAAATCTCTTTTTATAATGTCAGCGAATGCATAATTAAAAGCATAATATTGTTAAGAAGTACAATGTACAATATATCATAATAATGTTCATGTATTTTTTTTTCTTTTAATAAAATATACAATTTTTAAGTGTTGTTATTTATGTGTAGTTTTAGATTTGTATAGGTGTCCTTTGACGGTCATGAATCAAAAGTTCCACCTTCGAAATACAACGTACAGCAGAACAGATAATCATTAGAATATGTTCACAACATTAAACTAGACATCCGAATCCGGAAAGCTATAAAGTAATTATTCTGAAATGTCATTAAAATTTGAGCGTTAAGGCATCTGACAGATAAGTGCATTTCCGTTGCCTGTGAGGTTTTGGGACATAGAATAGGTCCCTTATTAGGTTTCTCGGAGGTGTGCAGCAGCGTTCCCGAAACCCCGCATACAGAGCGAGCGGCGGAACACCCCAGGGGTTTAGTCCGTGCGAGTCGGACATAACCACCCGGCTGCTCCCGTGCCGGGTGGTATCCATAACGGATTCCCCTGGGTTAACAAAAAAAAAAAAAAAAGGTCCCTTATTAGGTATTCGAGGGACGATTTTTTTCGAGGGTTATTCTGCTTCCCAAAACCTCGTCTTTATATTTCACGCACGACAAGAACAGGGTCGCGTTTTATAAAGTTACAATTTACAATATCGCTGTTTGCCTCTCTAACGCACGCACGCATTGGCTAGAAAGAGAGGCAAACAGAGAAATTGGAAATTGTTTATAAAACATTTTTTTCCTCGTTAAGAAATAGCGAAACGAAGCGTCATAAATTGTAGCTGTGGATTTCTTCTTATCTGTGGGCGATGACATGTTGTAGACCTCTGCAGACCCCTATTGCGGTCGGTAGTGGCGCTAGCATCGCAATTTTGCTTAAGTTCGGTGTAACAAGATTGTAGTTCCAAATTTCACCGCAATATATCATGTGTTGGTCTTGATAAATCGGAAGCGTTATCATCCATCGCAGCCCGCCCGTGGAAGCCATTTTGATTAGTTGTGTTGTACGCTGTGTGTCCATGTTTTCTACGTTGTGAAGAATCGTGCCCGAGTTGGATTGTATCCAATATTGTATCTCATCAAGATCCTTAAGTTTGACAACTTAACCTAAAATCAGTGTTTATTATTTGTTTATTTTGATTGTGAATAGAATAAAACTTTATGGTAGAAATGTACGAAGGCGGAAAACAAGCGTGGTTAAACTTCATTAATGCCTACAAGAAACTGGATTTATTATGGGATACTAAGCATGAGAACTATTCAAACAAGTATCTTCGAAATGAAGCCCATGACGAGTTACTTGAATTATATAAAAAAATTGATGCAGATGCGGAAATGGATGATATGAAGAAACGAATCTTTAACATGCGGACCACATACAACAGGGAAAGAAAAAGGGTAGGCACTTGTATTAATAATTGTTTTTTCTTCTTCAACTAACTAAATAAATTACTAGTATCACACCTTAAGCTAGTGAATTTGCATGTTTTTGTCCACTTATTCCTTAATACTACACGCAATTTCTAGCCGGAAACAATAGGCCCTTCTAGGGTCAGATGTGTACGGTTACAACACTTAGAACAGAAGATAAATTCAGTTATATTTTTTGTTTATTTTGTAAAGTTCGACAAAATGATATGTCACTACCTAAAGCAACACAGCAACAGGTAAATGCCCATGATCGCAACACGGGGCAAACGAATTGGCAATCGCAGTAATGTGTCCACTATGATGACGCTCCTGCCCATCAACAATCTTTTATCAAAGAATGGTGAGTGGCACTTCAAACCTGAACTAAGTCAACTCTTATGACACCCGCAGGAGTTGGGGTGGTGACAAAATGTATTCTAACTGCCGTCACCACATGGCTGATTAAAATTATATGTTACCTATTTATTAATCCTTGGAAGAGGTGGCAAATAAACAAATGTGACTCTCTGTGGTCTTATTGTCTTGCTAGACTATAATTCTTCTCCTATATAACCCAATTTTCTGTTTTAGGTCATTCAAAGCATACGAACCGGGGACGACCACAAACCAAAACTCTGGTACTATGACCTTTTCAGTTTCCTAAACTTTGACTCAGATATTGATGGCAAATACGACACGATAAAACACTTCAGAAAAACTCCAATAACTCACAGGCAGATGAAAAGAGGGAGTGACAGCAGCAACACACCGACTAAGAGAACCAGTGATAGACTAAATGGGACTGTCAATATAAAACAAGAGATAATTTCGTCTCCAGTTATTGAGGTAATTTTTTATATTTCCCATTAACACATTCAATCGCGCCATCCAAGAGCACCACTGAGAGGGAGTTGTCAGTAAGATGTGCAGTGCCAGGACAAAAACAAAGGCTATCCTTGCATGCCAGCCGGCGTTAATTGTATAGTGAATAACTCCCCTGGCGAGTTGTGTGGCATGTGAATAAATTTGAGGACTCCTTAGTGGCGTTCTTGGATTGAAGTAGTGTACAGTCGCCATCAGATATATGGTAGCGGCCGAGGTCCCCAAATAAATCGGAGCAATGGTAAATTTCAATAAATTCGTTACGTGAGAAAAGGGCAATGATTTGGGAGCGTGTAATTCGTCATAAATTTAGGAGCAGTCACTTTTCAATAAATTCGTAACGTACAAGTATGTAAAGATATCGGAACGAACATGACTCAAAGATATCGAAGCAGCCAGGATAATCATAAAGATCGGAACATTTATAGGAAATACACCTTAAGTCTGCGTCACATAGTTTATTTTAATTTGTTACTATGTTGTCGCTACTACTACTTTAAGTTGTCAATGTCAAAGATGATTTTGACGACTGTTGTGGGTGAGTAAATGAGTTTCCTAGATAAAAGAGAAGTTTTCAAGCATCATTATCGAAAAATGCATAAATTCAATTTTGATTTTTTATTGATGTAATCATATTAATATGGGATAAGTAGGTAAATAAAATCGTAAAGCTAGCAAATTATTTATTTGAACGGAACTAAAAAAGTATAAAGGGTGAACAGAATCATTTGCGGATCCTATTTTACCACGGTGACAAGTCCGAGAATTGTAAATTGACTGTTTCTCCCATTGCAAGCGTTCATGGGCTACGGTTTCCACTTATCATCAGACGGGCCGTGTGGTTGTTTGTGTTTCAAATATATTGCAAGAACTTTTAGCAATCAACAATAAATACCGTCTTTTTAGCGAAGCAAAATTATATATTGTCACAAAAATACGACAATTGTCGCAAAATCCCAACATAGATCAAACCTCATATCTAGAATTTACGAAAATCGTTCTAAACCTTGTGACAATTGTAACGACTTTCCGAAAGTAAAATAGTACATTACGATACAAGTGCGAAAAAAATTAAGTGTAGTGGAACGAGTGGAGATAAATTAAAGCACGACCGAAGGGAGTGCTTTAAATCTACACGAGTTACGAATTTCCTCGTCGCACGTGTATTATTAGTGATAATTGTATGTTGGTGGCAAACAGGCACACGGACCGTCCGATAGTAAGCGGTAGACGTAGCCTGCGGAGGCTTGTGACATCAGTAACTGTGATATTATACAATTATTGACAAACTTGTCATTATGGCATTGTTTGTGTGTTGGGTCAATAGGGTTATTAAACAGAGATACGTTTATGCTGCTGTTGCTTTACTAAAATAAAGGCTGGCTCATTAAAATCAGTCAGTATGGGAATGTCTGAAACTATCGGACATACGAAAATATGTTCTTAGGATCCATGTCATCGATTGTAATAAATAGAAAAACTGCATTAATATATTTAAAAAAAAAACTATCCAGCAGGGGAATCGAATCCGGTTGTTTTGAAAAATTAACTTATCTGCACTATTTCTATTCGGAAATCCATTGATCTTAAGCAGTAAATAGTAGTATTTGTTTTTAGGAACCATATCTATCACCGATTTTGATAAAAAAACTGCATTTATACATTAGAAAAAAAAACGCGTTGAATATATGAAAACAATGTATTTTATTCATTTTAGACATCATGCTTCTTAGAGACATTTACTGTTTTCACATATTAAAAACTTTTTTTTTTCTAATGTATAAATGCAGTTTTTTTATCAAAATCGATGATAGATAATTATGATTCCTAAAAACAAATACTACTTAGTATGACTTATAGTTTCAGAATTTCTCTTTAAAAAAAAAAGTTTTACGACAAAATATTATTAAATGACGTACTGACATTTCTCTTAGTCCCTAGGGAATTTCATTTTTCCATTACTCCCGCTATGCATGCAAGCAATGGCGCGCTTAGACAGCAAGTGTGATGAAAAGGTGACATTAACGCCGGAAATGTGTGAAAAAGTGATGAAAAATGCGATGAAAAGGGTTGGTATCTGCGATGCTACTGGAGGTGGATATTTGTCTGATTATTTTCCATGTGTAATTTGCCGACCCAAAATAATTATATTTAACTAGTGATACTTTATATTTTTTGTGTTATGTAATCGCTGTTTAATAATACCTACTTCAATATAATTATTACTCGAGTACACGACATCTCACGAAATTTTGCTTTGCTCCTTGTTTTACTTTTGTCAATTTTGAAATTCAATACGTCAAAACAGCGGTTAACTATACAACTCATTTTAATGATTTAGGCATAATATCTGTCCAATTTGCGAAAGAGACAGAAATATATTTGTCACGATGACAAATGTCTACTCTTTTCGAAGAACGTCACAACAAACCACTCTGTTCTAAATTCAAATTATTGACAACCTATTCAAGACGTGTGGCTGACCATAAAGAATTTAAAGCGATGTGTATATGACAATAAGGTATATTTTCCATAAATGTTGAGATATTTACGACCACCCTGACTGCTCAGATATTTCTGATTATCTCTGTGTTCCGATATTTTTGCCTAATTATACGTTACGAATTCATTGAAAAGTGGTTGCTCCTAAATTTGTGACGAATTACATGCCTCTAAATTATTGCCCTTTTTCACGTAACGAATTTATTGAAATTTTACGTTGCTCCGATTTATTTGGGGACCTCGACCGCTACCATATATCTGATGGCGACTGTACATTGTACAATAGGGTTGCGTTTTATAAAGTTACATTTTACAATTACGCTGTTTGCCTGACTAAAGCATACAGCAAAATTGTAACTCATTAAAACGCAACTCTGGGTTGGCATGCAGTGATAACCTAGGTTTTTGTTCTGGTAGTGAAAGTGTTAATGGAAGTCTGCATTTTAGAAATGTTGCGAGTCAAAATGTGTGATTTACGTAATATACAAGAATGTACACTGTTTTGCTTTGATTATTTTTTTAAATCGATAAAATAAGACTGGTCAATATTCCCATAAGCATAATTTTTTAGGAATTAGGACTCAGGAAAATGCTAATCAAGACTGTTTCTTTTATTATTATTTAATAAGCAGGCAAGCGGAAAACTGATGTAGCCTGTATCCAGTGATCATTGTGACAATAATCATAGTGAAGTTGTAGATGTGATGTACTTGTCTAGTCCATTTTTAAACTTATTCACATTTTTCAGGAACAATCAAATGACACACAGCCGCCACCACCAAAGCGAAGAATTTTCGACCTCCTAGAGAAACAGGAGGCCTTCATCCACACGGCCAGCCACATGCTGACCCGGAAGGAGGCCGAATGGGAGGTCCAAGGAAAATCCATAGGCCTCCAACTATACAAATTGGATGACACTCAGCGCCACATAGCCCAGAAATTGATATCGGATGCCATATTCTTTGGGACATTAGGAAAGTTGACAGTGGATTCATTTATTCATGTAAATAATAGACAGGAGTCGCCAGAGATACAAGAGATTGACTATTTGGATGAGGAAGCGATAATTAGTGATGATGATGAATAAATATTATATTTTTACTGTTTTTGTTTTTTTGGAACCTTGGACCTGTTTGACGCCGCGTCAAATACAAAAGATGTCACTCACACGCCATGTCAACAAAATGTCAAAACTGAAATTGAATTTACGCAAGTAGTGTAAGTATATTGCTCTGTGGACCAAGACTTATATATCGGTCTTTGGCCTTAACCTGCAGTGCGAATATATCAGTCATTAGTGCCCAAAGGCTAACCTTTTTCTCAAATACGAAAGTTGTCACACCATGTCACCATGGTGTCAAAACTGAATTTTAACTTTAAACACGTTCTCTGTGGACTGTGACTTGTACAGTCGACGTCAAAGATATCATTACGGTTTGTGCCAAAAACATATTTACACGACCTTAACGTCAAGGCAATAAAGTCGTGTAAATATATTTTTGGCACCTAAACCGTAACGATATCTTTGACGGCGACTGTACAATATCGGTCTTTGGCGGTGAATCTTCAGTGCCGATATATCAGTCAAAATGCTAATAATAAATATATATTTAAATTAGGCACCTGGTGATAGTGATATTCAAATAAAAAAACGTCATATTATTGTCCAACTGTTTATTACTATTTTCGATTTGCATTTTTTTTCAAAACATTTGCACTTTTCACATAACAAGGCCATAGCCTACGGATCTACATTACAACGCTTAATTTACCTGCTATACAATACAACTCATAAATATAACAAATACAATTATAATAATGTACAGAAACAATTATACAAGTTATTCACTCCTCGCGGCGGGCCGGCCGCCGTTAGTAAACGAATATTATTGAATTGATTCATGTCGATTCATAAAATATTAACAAAAAATCTCAGCACTTTCAGGTTTATAAAGATTTAAAAAGACTAGAATGTCTAAGTTCAATGAATATCATATAAATAGTAGTATATCTTCTATGGGTCTAACCGTTCAACAAGAATACGGATTTTATAGTAATCTTCATAAATCTGACCAACAAACCATCTCATTTAATACTTCAAGTTATCAAAACATTTCAGTGGCTTGCCAATTTGACAAACTCTAAAGTTAACTCTAATCGAAGTTTTATCATTAAATCTCCGACTAAATGTTAATTTCAGTTTGCTCAAAATCATATAAAACCAGTCAACAATAAAAATATTTATAAATAAAATACTTTATAAAACCATAAAAATTGGTAAAATTAAATGAGATAATTCGTAAATGCCGAGAAATTACTCGCTGACATGTCATCACATAACAAGCACAGCCAAATGACATTTTCCTAACGGCCACCCGCCGCTAGCACCTCACAAACCAAACACGTATCTCAGACACCCTGTATAAACAAAATGGCCGCCATTGTAGGGGGACGAGGGGGGATGTGGTTATCGCTTGTTTTGGTTTTAAATCGTGATAAAGAGTGTGTCTATGGAGGATTTGGGTCTGTGCAACGAAGTTTGATAAATTGTACATAAATTTTGATTAATGTAATTAAAATAATGCGTAAACGACTACCATGTAGAAAGGTATCGTATAATCGGACAGTTTAGCGAAAAGGATCCAACCACAAAAAAAATTCATTAAAAAGAATGACTTCTTGTTTTTAACAGAAGGTTGAAGTTTTATTGACACATTTTTGTGGATTGAATCCTTTTCCCTAAACTACGTCCAATCATATTTAATTCAGCCATTACCAGAGATCGGATAAATGTGCGTCATTGTTCGCAATAATATGGACACGACTCCAAAGATGATTAAATGAATAATTAAACGAATAATTTCTTGATATTTGATTTCAAAGCTTTAAGGTGACTATTCACAAAGATTTTCATAGTTACAGGTGTCGAATAGGTAATTTTCTAAAAATTATTAATTATTCAATCAACTTTGGAGTAATGTCCATATTATTGCGAACAATGACGCACATTTTTCCGATCTCTGGCCATTACTGACAGTGTCAAGTCAATACGTCTTTTTATAAATACCCGCAATACCTAAAAGCGGAAGTTTCGTTTTAATACAGTTTTTTAATATCATTCGCCACATAAACCCCCCTTATGCATAAACGTCTCCAAACTGAATAAGCCGCTAAGTATTATTTATCCCTTTCGCTCATATAGACATATTGATAAAATCGTAAGGGACAAACAATACTTTGTGGTTTGCTAAGTTAAGAGAGGATTATGAATAAGGAGTTACTTTATTTGTAAATTTGTTAAATTTTATCCAATTCCGTTGCACAGCCCACAAACCTCTAGTGTTTTTACATGTTTTGTAGATCTATTTACAATAATTTCTTAAGTTTACAGACATTATAAGTATGTCGGAGTGTTCTATCCAATTATATGTACACTTCTGCGTCCCAACAAAAATATATGGAGTCTCCTCCCGAGCTATGTTAAGTATTATAATTTCATTTAACACTATTTATTCATTTTAACAAATTATTGTTTCACCTATTGCTATAATCGACTAGTCGTATTTGGCCTTTTTACAAAAATAAGCAGAAGCGAACCTAACAATAATAATTACAGATAATCTGAGTACAAAAAATTGCGTTTCCTATTATTATATATGACGATTATATTCTCATTTTGCATAGACCATTCCCTTAAGTTTGTATTATTATGCCATTTAGTGAAATTATGATTTATTGCAAAATCTACGACTAAATTATCGCAATATACAATAACGTGGAAATACTCAATTTTAAAACTCAAAAATACATTTCGTCGCCTGTCAACCAAAACTATAAAATATGTCAATACTCGTAGCAATGTCGTATCTCATTATTGAATCAGAACTGAGATACGAGCTTTATTTCAATATTTGTTACTTAGGGTAGATTTGACCAAACTTATTCGTATAAAAACGCTTACTTCCAGTAATGTCAAAACTCCATAGTAATTTGCGAGTATCCGAGACTAAGCGTTTATTCTTCATATAAAAGTTTGGTAAAACGCAGCCTAACCCCTTTATCCATAAACGTTTGCTAACTTAACAAGCTGCTAATAATTGTTTGTCCCTTTTGCTCTTATAGACACATTGTTAAGACCGAAAGGAACAAACAATTATTAGCGGCTTGTTAAGAACAGTTAACAAACGTTTATGAATAAGGGGGTAAGTCAGTTTCGGTTGTCAACCGATTTAATTTGTTTTCATGAAAGCGAAAAGAAGCTCAGATTATAGCAATCAGTGAAAGAATGTAAAACTATATAATTGTAGTCAATAATGATGACGTCACGCCGTGACAACTAGTCTACTTCTCACTTGAGTCGAAACAGCATCGCACTGTGTACGCCCCGTGCATTCAAACATTATTATGAATATATTGTGTTGTGCTATAGCTGAGACTCCGCGCTTATCGAAGAAACCTTTCTCAAGTCAAGTAAAATCGTTACATAGAAGATATGGGTTATTCCCATCTGTACCACCCGTGGGAACAACTGGAAATTAAAATAATTGGAATTTCTTTTTCCCATTAGTTATCATCAAATATTTTAGTAATAACAAGTGGGAAAAATATTTCCAGTAGTTACCACCAAGTACTTTAGTGGTAACAGGTGGGGAAAAAAATCCCAGCTGTTATACTCCATTTCAAATACCATGGGCCCAATGCCACATAAAACTTTGCAGTGGCATCGGGCCATGGTATTTGAAATGGAGTATACCACTGGTGTCAAGTGGGTGGTAACAGATATAGATGGACGAAAACGTGCAAAAATATGTAGGTACTCACGACCCAATCACTATAAGGTCGTGTATACATATTTTTGCACTGTCTCCGCATCTATTTTTTTTAATATGGTCTTATTATTTTTGGACTCTGTAAATAAGTCGAAAAATAGAAGACCATATTTTTGTCTTACGAGCACATAATTTTCCTTTAAATACAATATTTTAATGCCAAAAGTAGGGCCTATGGCCTTGATATAAATACGAGAGATTTGCGTAAAATAAATCCGTTTCAATTATAAATATCACACCGTAGATTACTATAAATTGGTGAGCTGAAATCTACATCAAGGTCGCATTTTATAAAGTTACAATTTTGCTGTTTGCCTCTCTTTCTAGTCAATATGTGCGTTCGTTAGAGAGGCAAACAGCGAAATTGTAAAATGTAACTTTATAAAACGCGACCTTGATCTCAAAATTGGAAATTAATACGCAGCGCGGAGTCTAACTAAATCTTATTAAATAATCAAACGGCGGGTCGATACCAAACAGTCCTCACATTATAATGCGAGTAAAGTGTGAACCGGCCAAATATATACACCTTGTGTTTACACCACCACCAGAAAAACCTTGCACAGATAACGCTAACCGATTCAAGTCTAACTAGAATTTATAGCTTCAAAGTTCAAAGTAAAAAAAGTTAGCTGACAAACAAAAAGCGGTAAATTCTAATTTCCTATGGGTAGTCAAAATTAAATTCATTTAGATATCCAACTTATGGGCATTTACTTAGCGCTTTTTTTTAATTTACTTACTGGTTGGCGAGCGTATAAATGGCGTTTTCCCGCAAGTTTACAGCAAATATTTTATAGTAATAAATGTAATAAACTAATGTTTTGTAGCTATAAATTCAAGTTAGAACTTCACACAGTGTATGTTACAACCATTTTAAACGAGAAAATTCCGACAGATTTAACATTTTGTACTAAAAATACATAGGAAAATAGAACTGATAATTTTTTTAAGAGGTTCATATACCAATTGTAAACCGTTTTGATAAGATTTACTAACCCATATTTTTATTAGTACAAAAGTCTAATTAAAATCCGTCGAAGATTTTCCGTTTACGCAATTTTTTTCACAAAACGTTATACGCCGTACCTAACTAAATAAATTTAAACTTTACATGGTAACACTTTGGAAACTGTACACTTCGCTTATAAAGATTTTTACAACGTTTATATATAATAGTAAAGAGGGCACACGCGGGCTGTTTCGATGTCTCTTAGACAACTCGTGTCGTTTATAGTGGTCACCCACTTGGTGGACGCGGCGGTAGTGTTATGGACTACTATTCTCGCTGTTAGTTATTTGTGACAATTAAAAATAAATTGTTATCAAACGTAGTAATTTGGGTCTTTAAACATTTTAATGATATTCTGTGTGGTTGTCCGAAGGAAGGTTTCATAGACAATTTCCTAAGAATGCCGTTAAATAATATGATTTATATTTAAAAATTGTTTCAATTTTTCCAAAGGACGGTAAACATGACTACATGGTACTTTGAAAAGGCAATCGACCTTTTTATTTTTAGCATCTAACATAATACACATTGTATTATTTTGAATTTCTTCGTTTGATTCCAAAGAGCAGTTAAAAATGACACTAAAACGAAATATTTTGCAAAACCGCAATTTTATTGAAGATATTGGTATTTTTTTCGGCAGATTTTTGTATGGACCTATTCCTAATATTGATGATTTGTCTTAAGATCATCAATGTCTACTGACATTTAACCTAAAACTTAAATTCGAAGTCGACTCGAGATTGTCGGTAACACTATAGCCGCGTCCACAATAAAGTCCAAATTCAATTGACTTGGCATCGCGCGGCCAAAATTTTAATTTCAACCGCAAAATGTTTTAAAACGCTTCACAAGCGTTGCCAAATAAAAGAACGTGCTTTAAAATAGCTCCAAACATCACAGCATTGGGAGACAAACTGACGTATCGTCATTGCTTTAAAAAATCGGGTTATTCCTACCTGTTACCACCCATCTGACACCAGCGGTAACAATTGGGATTTTTTTCTCACCTGTTACCACTAGACTACTTGGTGATAACTACGATTTTTTGGGTTATTCCCACCTGTTACCAGTGGTAATAACCACCAAATATTTTAGTGGTTACAAATGGGAAAATATTCCCTGTTGTTACCAGTGGTAACAACCACCAAATGTTTTAGTGGTAACAAATAGAAAAATATTCCCAGTTGTTACCACTGGTGTCAGATAGGTGGTAACAGGTGGGAATAACCCAAAAAATCGTATCTGTTACAAAAAACCAAGAAAAAAATGTCATTAATGTTACATGTGGACTTACTACATTTCTAATTTAAATATCAGTATGTGATACACGATTTTTTAAAAGCAGCGACGGTATGTCTTATATTAGTTGCTAACAAATTACCCCCTCATTCATAAGCATCTAACATAGCAAGCCGACACGTATCGTTTGTCCTTTTCGGCCTTAGAGACATATTTATAAGACGGAAAGGGATACAATACTTATGGCTTGCTAAGTTAGATATTTATGAATTAGAGGTATATTTTAGTGCCGTCACTTTGTCTCCAGCCACGAGGGGCTATACTTGCTCAATGTGAGTGACAACGTGAATGAAGTGACGATGCTTAATACTGTCGTCCTTATTTTTACTAGAGACAGTAAATAAAGACTGCTAATTTCCACTTTTTTTTGTTAATGTAGACTAAATTAAGTATTACTGGCCACTTTTCGATAACTGTCATATCTTATACCAAAAACGATTTTTTTTATAAATTGTCGTGCCATAATTCATTTTGATATAACGTGGTCAATTATTGATCCTAAAAAGTATTTACATATAAAGTTTACAATAACACATTGTAATACCAAGCATGCTGATCAACAGTATGATTGATTATTTTTAGTAAAAGGTATTGTCATTTATGAATGGCCAGTAAAATGACTTTAGTATTTACCCTACATTGAAAAGCTACCTGAAACTATATTAAAGCAATTTTGAGTAAAAATTACCAGTCTATTATTTACTAGTCTCATTTTTAAACTAACTTAAAGTTTTCACTTTCAAGCTTAGACATACGAAAATTTATTTGATCGATCAACAAATACACAGATCAACGAAGCCGTGATTTAAAATAACCGTTGATCGGACTACGCTCACATTAAACAAGCTCTCCCATAATTTTGATCGTAAACACTAACAATTGATTAAAAAAACAACATCACAGACAATCAAATCCAAACATAAAGGCCGCGACAACTACAAAGAAATGATTTAGCGAATATGTACTTCACTTTAGGTTTTTTTTTAATTAATAAATATGCGAGGCACCTGGCCTGGGTAGTTTTTAGGGTTCCGTAGCCAAAATGGCAAAAACGGAACCCTTATAGATTCGTCATGTCCGTCTGTCCGTCTGTCCGTCTGTCCGTCTGTCACAGCCAATTTACTCGGAAACTATAAATGCTACAGTAACGAAATTTGGTGATAATATGTGTTGTATGAACCGCTACAGGATTATGATACTAAATTGTAAAAAAAAACCATTGGGGTGGGGGCCCTCCATACATGTAACTGAGGGATAGATTTTTTTTTTTAGTTTTACATAAGCGTGTGGGGTATTAATAGAAAGGTCTTTGAAAATGATATGAAGGTTTATACATCACATTTTTATTTAAGCAAATCGTTTTCGAGATATCAGCTCTCATAGTCTGAAAAATGTGTCCCCCCCCCTCTATTTTTTTAACTACGCGATATAAAATTCTGAAAAAAATATATGTTATGCACATTAATAAACTCTATCAACGATTTTTGGTTTGATTAAATTATCTCCTATAGTTTTTGAGGTAGGTTGATTTAACTGTATTTTTTTAATAATAAATTGATAATGGTACGGAACCCTTTGCGCGCGAGTCCGACTCGCACTTGGCCGGTTTTTTTGTATTAATATTTCAAGAATTTTATATTTCTTATTAGATTTTACAGTAAAATTAATCTATAAATTGATAGTATGATTACTAATTTTGCATTTTATTGTACTTAATGTAACAAACTTATCATGATATTTCAAATGTGTGATTCACGATAAAATTCTTGAAATAATAATTATTTTTGACTTTCTTGTTGAGGATTGTTGTTCAATATGATTTTATGAGAATTAAATTTTTTCATTAGAGATTTTTTCATCATTTTTATCCTGTACAAACACACATTACTTTTTCAAAACATTCACAGACATTTCACTTATGGATAAAACGAGTCGATTTTTTTTTAAACAAAGAAAATTTCAAAACTAAATTCCGTAGTTTACAGTTGGTAATATATGTTTCGTTCAAGGTTATCTTGATAACTATCAATGAGGGTTTTCGATAATTTTTCTGCCACCAGGCGGCGCTTCGTACGTACCTGGTCTCGACAACTGTCAGATTCATACTATTCATAGGCACTTGGGCCTAAAATATTGAAATTCTATTTTATTTGGAAGAGAATTGATTTTGTAATGGATTACGACTATTACACGGTCATCGAACTGAAGACGGAGCTATAAAACAGGCGCGCAAAGTCACTGGTATTAAAAATAATTACTTTTCTCAAACATGCAATGAAATGTTGTAGTTACGTGCCTAAAAAGCGGCCGGGAAGTACCTCGTTGCCGGCCTAGGCCGGCAAGTGCCACTTTTTTAATTTTCATTCGACATAGGGTTGTGACCTGACATCTTGGCTTTTAGCCAATAATTATCTATAAGTAATATTAGTATTAAAAAAAATGATTGGCTAATTGTTGCAGTTATAATTAGGTATTTAAATTATATAATTTAAAATATGTACAATAACTACTCAAAATAATATTTAAAAAGCAGTATTATACGATGCGCTCCGTCGGCCCCGATCACCGAATGCGATTAATTGGACCCAACAGACCGAGTCGTCTAATACTGCTTTTTAGAATTAAAAATTGGCGCGTTTCAAACAGGTCGAACTTAAAAAAAAATGAGGTGTCTGTGTCGTATTTGATTTTTAAGGCAGTATAGCTTAGTGCTTTCGCCTGTCCACAAGGACTTAAAATATAAAAAAAAAGTATTTGACTTTTGTTGTGTTTCAATTTTCAAAGACTTAGTTATGTTGACTTATAATAGGGATGATGACTGTTGCTAAAATAAATTATTTAACATTATGCACGACATAATACACGAATAAATTATTACTAAGATGTAGATTGCTGTAATTTTTGTACAGAACTTCTATTTAATCAATTGAAAAGAACTTAAAAGAGTAGGTCATTTGGCAGTACTCAAACGTGACGTCACTTTTGAGTATTTCATATAAAATTCCATAGTGGTGATCGTTTTGACAGTTCGAAAAAGACGCTGATTTGACTTGCCAGTCATCATGCCTATTTCTAAGAATGAAGATAATTTTTTTGTTTCATTTCATTGCATGTTTGAGAAAAGCATTATACATACCTCGGCCATGAAGTGACGGGTTGCCGTCCGAATACTATCCGGCCTCGCTTCGCTCGGCCGTCTACATATATTCGGCCGGCAACCAGTCACTTCCCGGCCTCGGTAGTAATGTACTATTAACTTTGTTAATTTCATGAAAATTGACTTGGAACTATTTTATTTATTTATTTTAGGTAACAATATGCCTAAAGTAATGGTTTTCAGAATAAATAAACCTATAAATATGTTGAAAATTAAATGCGCGTATTTATTTTGACAGTTCGTTAAACGGTCGGCTCAGTGCTGCCATCTCACCTCCCCATAGCGGCAGAAAAAGTATCAAAAACCCTCATTATAATGAAATCGTGCAGTATCTAGTTTTGAAGTGTCAATCAATTGTTTACTTTATTCAACTGAATTATGTTTTGGCATTAATTAACATTTTAGAACTAGTTACTGCGGCAGATTTTATTGTGAAATGGT
Organism: Thaumatotibia leucotreta; assembly: GCA_025490895.1. NCBI lineage: Eukaryota > Metazoa > Arthropoda > Insecta > Lepidoptera > Tortricidae > Thaumatotibia > Thaumatotibia leucotreta. Next base: position 29,581 of record JALPQI010010495.1, read on the forward strand.
CTCGTATATGGATTGTTTTATTCTAATACAGGCATTAATGGAGTATTTCCTCGATTACCAGTATCTATGTGTTGTCGCGGCGTGTCTCCGACGTGTCCCCAATGTGTCGGCATTGCGTCCCCAATGTGTCGGCATTGCGTCCCCAACGTGTCGGCACGTTGTCTCCACGAAGTCGGCATAATGTTGACACGTTGTCTCCACCATATCGGCACGCTGTGTTCACAATGTCGACATATTGTTTCCTCTATGTCGGCACAATGTCGACATGAAGTCTCCTCTATGTCGACATGATGTCTCTTCTATGTTGACATGAAGTCTCCTCTATGTCGGCACAATGTCGACACGTTGTCTCCTGTATGTCGGCACATTGTCGGACTAGTGTCGGCACAGACAGGTGTGTGTGTGTGTGTGCGCTACGTGCGCGTGAGCGGGGATACGTCGGCGGCGGCGAGTCGCAGCGCGGCGCCCACCAGTGGGGCTGCGGCGGCCGGCGCCGCGTGGGACTCCTCGCGCGGCTCCTGGAAATTACATACCATTCATTGTTTAATAGTAGATTACATGCCAAGGCCGTTTAAGTGGGGAATTACTCGGATGACGTGTAATTGTAGTAAGTAAGCTTTTCGAAGTGACCAACTGATCAAGTATAAGGCTGCGGCTCCATTGAGGCGGAGATGTGCAAAATTGGCCAATGAGACCGCATCACAGTGTTTCGAATTTTGAATTTGAAGAATGTAATTGGTCAATTTTGCACATCGTCGCTCCTCTCCGCCTCAATGGAGCCGCAGCCTAAATACGAAAAAACATAGAAGCACTCTTAATAGTAGTTAAATGCCAAGGTCGTTTAAATGGGAAATATATGATGACGTGTAATTGTAGGCCGAGGCGAAGCCGAGACCGACAAACGTGTGATCCGAGGCTTTCCCATTTAACAGCCGAGGTGTGTATATTGTTTTTCTGCTCCACGGAGCCGGCAGGCGGCAACTTAGTTTAGCGCAGCAACCGGCAAAATCCTGTTTGCCGGCCGGAGGGTAGAAATATAACGTATACATCATAACATAACAATAGTTTATAAAATTAACAACATAACTAAATTTTGTTGAAATTTGACACTTAATCGTCGTTACAAACATGACTGCAATTTTAATTAATTCTCACACTACTTATAACTATATGCTTAAAAATTAAAACGCCCATGAGACAAACGCATCATACTCTCACATTCCGCCATGCTTGTGTGAGATAAGACATGCCAAGGTGACTATGCGGTCACCAAAGCGGGAGACCGCACGAAGGTGACAGGATGTATCCATATTATTATTGCATGTTACCACTAGAGGTCAGAACTATGGGTGCAAAACTTTAACATAGCACATACATACATCCATAAAATATACATATCTAAACACCCACTCAAGTTGAAGATTTCGAGGTAGGGAATAAAATTAGATACAGATTTTTCAATAATATTCGTATTTTCCTTGGCTAAAGGCCATAGTTCCGACCCCTAGTTACCACTTTTTGATATAAGGTACACTGGGCTAAGATCGGATCTAATGTGAAATCGGATGACCGCAATAACTACTAAAATAGTAGTCTTTTTTTCCTCACTGGCTATATTATGCATGACGTCATTTCACCCTGCCCCCCTCTCGCTAGTATGCAGCAACCGCATGCATTTTTTCGAGATTTTTTGGAGATCCGATCTTTAACAGGAATCTATGCACCTTCTTCTCCTTACTTTAGAGTTGAAATTAGATACTAGTCCGATCTTAAGTCAAGAAGGTTTTTCGGTTGGGTGTCTTGAAAAAAAAACAGTGCAAGTTTGAATGTCGATTAATCGTAAGCTATTCGGCTGAGCAGCATCAAGTAAATTTATATTGAATGCTTGATTTCTTTTTTATCACGTACATCACACATCTGCAGGTAAAAGTTAGTGAGAATATATTTATGATTTTTTTTGTGACATCCTTTCAACTCACCGAAAAATAGTCCGGTCTTACCCGGGTGTACCTTACTGTAGTTACACTTTACTGGCGACACACATTGCAATGCCCTTCGGGACTTTCCTCCTGTATTAATGTAATATAACACGAATTCCCTAGTAAAGATAAGATGATGCAATATGCAATATGGTATCCTCTGAAAAAGCCTATAGGTACCCAAAGGTGAGTGTCTACTAACTGACAATGATGATTTGATGACTTTCGCCCTTATGTTTTAAGAGGTAAAACATGAATGAATAATACGAATCAAATGATTTCGAAAAATATTGTTCGTAATTAAAAGCTTTATGATAACAAAAATCACAATAATTTCTAATGTGTTACGAAAATTAATCATACAACCTAACGTCGTAACACAGAAAACAAACGTTAAGTTTTGTTTTCAATAAACATTTTTATTTACACCGACAAACGTTAAGATGACTATATACGTATCCTACATTCTCATAAAATCTGTGTAAAATTTATACAACAATATTTCTTCGGACTTCAAATCATTAAAGCGAAAATACATATAAAACTGAATTACATACTATATTTTATAACATTCCAACACAGGAATATAATTAGAGTCAGTTAGCAAACTAATTAGCGAATAAATAGATAAGATAGATTAAATAATTAATTAATTATACTTCTCTATATAAGTGCTACCAAGGCTTTCAATGTCTATTATTATGTACGAGTTAATTTGTCAGTTATATATTATGTTGCAATTTTAACTTTATGACATACATAATTAGCTGTGTCAAACTAGTATTACTGCGCTTTCAACTGTTAAATGCATCTTTTACATTTTTAATAATGATTACTACGACTGTTGTACATCGTGATAATAGCCCAAATTTTACTTTACCATACATGCTATTTTACCAAATTCTTATTTACAGCATAGATATTTTTTCTACGATTTACAAAGTTAGTATAATGTCAAATGCGAATGTCACCCATGGCATGCGTACAATTCTGCAACTAACTACGTCCCAAATTACCAAATGCAATCAATTTCAAATGCCACTTACCAAATAGTAAACTACATAACAAAATGTCAATTTAGTTCATTTTCTTTTCTTTTTTCGCTGGGATTATTTCGTAGTTTTTTCTGTGAACAATGACATTCTCATTTGGCGTATACATTTCATTTCGGAAGCGGTAAAATATATAAATCGCAGGCGTTGTCCATATTAGTTTTGAGTCAGTACGGTCAAGGAGAGGAAAAGAGCATATAATACCTATTGAAAATCCTCCAATTTCAGACATTTAATTTTAATACAGTCTGGCAAGTAATATCCGTGATTAGAGAGAGGCACATTAAAAAAAATGAAGGCGTAATGATCTTACCACGCGAACAAGATTATGACTATACAGGGTGGGAATCTGCGACCATATATAACATGGACGTCTAACGCCAGTTCAAAAATGCCCCCAGAAACAATTGTATAAAGATGGCCAGGATATAGCGTTTTTTTAACACCGCGCATATTTCGGCGCAAAATCTTTGACAAATGTTTATAGAATATAACCAATCAAAACTTTGATGGACCAATAACAACTATTTTTAAATGGCGGTATAAGTTTTTATAGGTTGACATTGAAATTCATTGCCGTGATGCATTGAAGAGGAGGTGACATTTGTCAACTAAAATTCAGGACCGTTTTTGAAAGGCAATTTAATATGGCGTGCGGCTTCCATGTTTTATTTGTTCGTAGGTGGGAACGAGTATACCGACAGACTTGCCCGGGGCATTTTTGACGTCATAAACATTAAATGACATGTGCCACATTCTTAAACTATCTTTAATCTTTTTTCAGTTAAAGATTTTTCGCTAAATTGTTTCTCAGTTTCTCTAACGAAACCAAGCTAAACCCAGAAAACAAAATATGACATAGTTTCACAAATGTAATCAGAAATACACCTTTCAAGTTTGTCGGTATACTCATTTCCACCCCTGTATTCATGTGAATTTGCGGTAGAAGATGGTCGTTTATTACGGAAAATTGAAAATGTACAGCTGTGCTAGGAACTAATTTAAGCACAGTTTTAGCAAGGTTGAAGCGTCTGTACTACGTGATGAGTGTCTT
>JALPQI010010496.1:0-45860 GCA_025490895.1 Thaumatotibia leucotreta
ATTGTCAACTGGTTTGTTTAAGTTAAAAACGACAAGGTTGCAAGTTGACACATGTTTTTGATAGATTACAACCTTGTGAATTTTGGGGTGATTTTGTCGTTTAGCAAGCGTTGGTTTTCATTAAGTGATTGTTGTGTGAGATTAAATGGGTGAGAGGTAATTTGTTCTGTTAATTGTTCGTTTAATTGTTGCCTTTCAATCCTTCACAAATATGATGGTGTGACGGTATTAGTTATTAAGGTCCTTTTCCTTTCACTTATTGTCGGTGTAAATATTATACTTCCCTAAATTTGCAATTACTTTCTGCAATTCTGCATAACTATGTATCGGCTTTTCAATATCAAAATAATTACTTATGATTGAGTTGGTATGCTTAGACGCAGGGGAACTAAAATATTTCATATGAGAACGATATTTAAAAAGTTAATGCTATAATTACACCTCTAATTTAAAATGGATTTTAACTTAGGTACCTACCTACATTTTTCTAAGGGTCACTTTTTGACATACGTCAATTAGGATACGTATTTAGTAATTCTAAAACTAGGCGGAATCTTGAAGTTTCTGTAGCATTTTAATCGTTAATTATGCTAATATGTATATAAAAGGACTAGTAAAGTAATGTTAACTATTATTTATCGCTTAAGTTTTCTTCAATTCCGAACAAAATACGAGAATAATCCTCGCTAATCCTAACATCCCAAACTTAATAACACATCTATTATCACTAACATAATCAACGAACATTATCGCCAACCCTGGCGAACATCAGGACAAAAAACTCCTCACACGTTGTAAGGGACTTAGGGCTGCCACACTGAAATATTAATTCTACCCTTAACGATAAAAACTATTAGGAGAGAGAGGATTATGGGCGCATTATTATTTTAACGAAATTAGCTTACGATAGCCGAGGGACTTGGGATGCACATAGATTATGCAATAACAGATAGATTAGATATTTTAGGTAGGTACTCTAAGCAGTGCAAATATTTTTATCATTTTAATTTTTTTCATTATCAGCCCATATTAGTCCACTGCTGGACGTAGGCCCCTCCTGTTAACTTTGCGTATAGACGCATTAGGAGGTTAATGCCCATAATCGCCACGCTGGGCAAGCGGATTGGCGATCGCAGTAATGTGTCCACTATGATGACGCTGCTGCCCATCATCAATCTTGTAGAATAGTCAGTGACACTTCAATCCCTTAGTCGACTCTTACGACACCCGCAGGAGGAGTTGGGGTGGTGACAAATGTATTCTTATTGCCGTCACCACACGGCTTATATATTATACTTCTAATATTTTTATACTTCTAACAAATTCATTTAGGATGACATTTCATTTCAAATAGAAGAAAGTTGTCTAGTTGATTATAAATATTAGATGTCATATACCAAAGAAAAACGACCAAGATCACCTATGTCCGAGGTGGGGATCGAACCCACGTACTCAGCTTTCGCGGCTGATGCCTGTACCCCTCGGCCACTCGGTCTTAGCAGCCACCGGTCAAATTTCTCGGGTATATGCAATCCCTTACAAGGCTAGGCGCCTTTGACCATTCTCTAAGGGCAAGCACTAACTACATGCCTGCACCTCCTATTTAGAATACTTTACAGTTTTCTAGAATAGCTAGGGAGAGATGGTGCTGCCATCTATTGAACATATTGTGAAAACACAAATCAAATTATTTATTAACTAAATATTTTGATTTGTACTTTTTTTAATTTTTCTCCAGTAGTCACACTACTTAATACTATATAAATTATAAATATTAGATGTCATATACCAAAGAAAAACGACCAAGATCACCTATGTCCGAGGTGGGGATCGAACCCACGTACTCAGCTTTCGCGGCTGATGCCTGTACCCCTCGGCTTGTCTAGTTGATTCATTTTTATTTTAGAACGTTATTTACGGGTATTTTATATGTAAGTAATTAGTATTAAATTATAAATGTGTTTTTTTGTATCTACTTGATATATTTATTGTTGAAAAGTTACTACTATTACGATTACTTATAATTAGCAATAATTATTTGAGAATATTCAGCCCTATGTAGACGTAGTCGATTCGAAAGTTACAATCTTTATTTGATTTGCCTCGATTTTTATACAGGCTTGACTAGAGAATTTAAAGATCGTATCTGCTTCTCTGTCTTTACATGGCAAGTGCTACGCCGTAGCAATATTCTCTCGATACGTAGTATGTAAATAAACCGTAGATTACATATACGATCCAAACTATATTAATATAAATTTGAATATATGAAGCATCTTAATTATTATTATATAGTGACGCGTCTACATCTCTCATCACCGCGGGATTTCATAGCACTCACCCACTAGAGGGCTTATTAAAAGTAAATTGCGAAAATTGCAGTGCAAATGTGGCCCGGCACTGCGTTCAGCTAACCAGCTTACCAACACCAATCTACCTTGATCCTTACTCCAAACGCGGTTCCTTCTAACCAAAGGTCAATCTTAATTGGCGAATAATTCCAACCGACCAGTTTTTGGCCTCTTACTTTGTGTATTTTCTATGGAATGCCAGCTCAGTTCAGTTGGACCCAAAGTTTAGCACCCCTGTACTTTAGGGTATATCAAAATGATATTTAATCTTTGAGTTATAACAAGGCAACGCAGGGGTGGTAATACTCGTGGAGTGGTGTTATTTTTGATATTTATGGGTCAAGATGAGGATAAGCCGTGGATTTGGCTGGTAATGTGTTTGGGATGATTTATCATTGTTTGGTTGCTGATTATTTTTGTAAATCGATGTTTTGTTGTTATATGCATTCACATATTGTACAGTCACCATAGCTATATCGTAGCGTCCGGAGCATTCAAAAATATCTGAGCACGCCTGTAATGTCATAACTATAGAGTCATGTTCAGATATTTTGAGCGTTCCGGACGGTACGATATATCTGATGGCGACTGTAACTCTGTTCGTCTGTTTGCTACATTTTTGTGACTAAACTACTGATACAATTATCATGTTTGGTGTGGAGTTGATTTAAGTCCCTGGAAAGGACATAGGGGTTAAATAGTTTTTGTCCCGAAAAATTTCGTAATTACCCTCATTAATACCCAGTTAGGGATTGAAGTGTCACTGACCTTTCTATAAGATTGATAATGGGCAGCAGCGTCATCATAGTGGACACATTACTGCGATCGCCAATCCGCTTCGCCAGCGTGGCGATTATGGGCATTTACCTCCTAATGCGTCTATACGCATAGTTAATAGGAGAGGCCTACGTCCAGCAGTGGATTAACATAGGCTGAAGATGATGATGATGATAAGTATTACTCGAATGGCGTCACTTATTCAAGAGGCTAATACATTTTTTTTTACAGGTGTGGTTCCAAAACCGGCGGGCGAAATGGCGGAAAGCAGAGAGGTTGAAGGAAGAGCAGCGGAAGCGGGAAGGAGTTGACGTGCTACCTAAAAGGGACCCTGCAGATGATAAGGTACCTTAAATATTTAAGTAAAGTACTAGAAGTGACATAAATATTGTCAACAGTTGTCGTTCCCAAAAAATCTCACAACATCAGCAGCAAAAAAATCGGTGATCCGCTTTGTCGAGAGCGTATTTCAGTGGGTATCGTCATTAGAAAAAATAAAACAAATACATAGTATAGTATATACATTCAGTTTTACATGGAGGGTTGGATTAAGAGTTTGAGTGGAAGACCTGCCTATAATGAAAATAAAATAAACATTTTTTATTAACGGAAGCCATATCGTTGTAAAGTAACTAAATTTGATAACAACTAAATATTGGTTCACAAGTTGCTAGCAAGTTAATCTACATATGTCCCTAGTCCTTATTGGTGTCACTATTATTAAAACCCAAAAGTAAATCACTCTACTAATCACCTGCAGTTCATTGAAATCCCTTTAAAACTTCCTTCCCACACATCACGTTACAGGGTTCATCAGAATGCATGTCCCGGGGCTCAGGCGAGGCGTCGCCAGTGTCTGGTGTGGCGTCCCCGCGTGCCTCACCCCCTGTGACGCCGGGCTCGCCGCGCCGTTCTCCGCACCGTTCGCCGCACCGCTCGCCGCGCAGATCGCCCAACAGGTCTCCGAGGCCTGACAGGTCCTTTTCATAGTCTATTCTATTTCGGTTGCTTTTTCTGGCCAACCAACTCGTGAATAGGAAAAGGCGGCAGTCATATTTTCTGGCAGCTAACTCTTCACCCCTACATTTATTGAATTTGCCGATTTTCTACAAGCTTTAGCCAGAGAAAAGGATCTATGACTTTTAAACAGGTGAAACTTAGAATCCTAGAATTATATTATTACCTATTTGCAACAGATATCGTCCAGGTCGTTTTTCGCTGAGAATCGCTAAGGTAGTTTTTCAATTTAATTAAAATGAAGTTGAAATGTAAATCGCTGGTTTTACGGCCACAGAAAATAAAACCGGACGAAAAATTAAATGCTAAACAAATTTGAAGTCTGTCCTCATTGGTAATAGATTATGTCAATAATATCTTTCAATACTTTTTCCAATATCAAAGAACCTATAGAATTCGCATCGCTGTTATGAGCGCTACTCTAGATCTGCGGAAAAACCAATGATATATTAAATATTTTTGCCGGTTTAAACAGTAAATTTCTGTGAACAGGTCAGAAACGAGTTGCCCGTCGCCAGCGCCATCTGTGGGCAGCGCCGGCTCCAGGGAAGCGGCGCCCGAGCCACGGCCGCAGCACCACATCTTCTCGCCTTTCGACCAGTGAGTTCTATCATCAATACAATACAATACAATACTCTTTATTGCACACCATAAAAACAGTAGAATAACAGATATACAGTGTTACAAGTACAGGTATCAATATCATCATCCTAGTGTCAGTGATGTGACATCAATGCTTTGATGCCTACGACCATATACTATAATATGAACGTCTAACGTCAGCTCAAAAATGCCCCCAAAAACAATTGTTCAATTGTGCCAAGATGGGCAGGTCATAACGCTTTTCTCAAAGCGCAACATCTCGGAGAAAAGCTTTTAGAATATAGCCAATCAAAACTTTGATGGACCAATCACAACTATTTTTAAATAGCGGTTTAAATATTTATAGGATGATGTGGAAATTCATTACCGTGATTCATTGAAGTGGGGTTGACACTTGTCAACTAAAATTCAGCACCCTTTTTGAAAGGCACAGGCAGACCGTTTAGTATGGCGTGCAGTTTCCATGTTTTATTTGTTCGTAGTTTGATGCTTTTTCTTTAGTGAAGTGACATCAATGCTTTGATGCGTAACGGATACGTTAGTTTTTACTCCATGCCTACGTAAATCAAGCCTTCACGCTCGCTCCACTAAGTGCGAGTAAAACCTAAACTAACTAAAAACAATATTAAAAACTCATAAAAATATGTCTTTCCAGTCATGTATAAAAAAAATCAAAATATCCTAATTTTTTTTGTCCCGCATTTTTTTTACTTCTTCACGGTAAAAACAGGTCACTTCAACTAAAACAAATTTCTTCAATGCTAAGCAAATATTTTTAATCTAAGAATATGATCCTCTCCCTATAGCCGTAAAAAAATATTTTCTTAAAAACAGATTAATTTACTCCCAGTATTTGCTTTTTATACCAAGATAGTATAACTTGAATACAAATAAACAAAAATCAAAATAAGAATGCTTTATCTAATTGCTTTAAAATTAGTTTACTTTACTTCAAGAATCACAATTACTTCAAATAAGAAAACATGAAATCAAACTAAAACAATGTCACAACAATCAAGAATTTGTATCTTGCAAACAGAACATTTTCTTGAATTAAACATTTTATGACTTTTTGTTATAAGACAAATCAGTGATCTTGGGCATAACGCCCATATATCTTATAATAAGCATTTTACTCTTGAAACCAGAATATAATTGAAGAAAAATGAATTTTTCAACTGAGAAATGCTACAGTCAGACTGGTACAAATATATTTTAAGATAATACGTTTTTGATTTGATTCCAGTAAATATGCTAAGAATATATGTTTTCTCAAACAAAGATATCCTTTTTATCTGTGTTTTGGCATCAAAAATGCATGAGTACAATCTGTCGGTACCTATACTCTTGACCACCCTGTATGTGGCAATTGTACGAGCGAACATGTAGCAATTAGCAATTAAGGCTACATCTGCTTTAATGAGAGATAATCGTATTGCGCCGTTTGACTCACGCGTCTTCATAGTTTCGGAGTATTTAGTGATTACGTGAGGACGATAAAATGGTTGGTGAAATAAATGTTTAAAAGGCCGTGATGGCAAGTTTGTAGTTTTATGAGGCTTTTTAACTAATAGGTTATTGTTGCGGTCTACTATTTTTGGAAATGGTTTGTGGTTGAACATCCAATGATAAATAGACGTTCACACTAGTAATAGCAACTGAATAAGCTACTGTGTGCCTACCACCGCCGCTTGCCTGCCTTGCCATTTTGTCTTTTTTTCTAGACGTTTTTAATACATTTGAACATCGCCAGCATCACATCGTAGCTGCGCGTAGCTAAACTTCGTTAAAAGATTTTTTTCAATGACAGGTTATTTTGCTAAGTTTTTTCTTAATTTTTGATTGTCAGACAAAAGCTATGGTAAGATAACATACTGTAATTAAAAATAAGTTTTATGACGAGTTCCGATGTAAATCGAAAACTAACTGAATTTCAGTTAATTTAGTTTCCGTTTTTCATCGGTTTTCGTCATAAAACGTATTATTGAAATAATAAGTTTTATGATAATGACTAATAACTATGAAATGAATAATAACTTATTATTGAAATAATAAGTTTTATGATAAATCCAAATTCATGTAATTATGCATAACATTAAAAACACGAAATGTGGTCAAGAATACACCATCGAAATCTCTCGCAATGTGCATTGATATCATATTAACTTATTTTCTTGTAATAACCTCGAAAGATACAGTAACTAATTTAATACAACTTCGAGTTTGTACTCGTATCCATTCAGAAATCACGCTTAATCAATAAACGTTATAGTTGGTGTACATATCGGCATTGATTGACAGTGATTTAATACCAATTGAAGTGATAACAACCGGCAATGAAGCTATTTGGGCTGCCGGCCCGTCAAATTGTTTAACCGAGTGCAGATGTGTTGAAATTGATTTGATTCCAACATTTAAATGAACAAAATTATACACACAATTACACTGATACTGATACTAGTGGCCACCCCAGCCAGCAGTTCTGCTGCAAGGATTCGGAAGATAAATTATACACACAATTACAATACAATAAGTTCTCTGTAAAATAAATCAGTATATTTATATAAGTACCTAGATATAAATATCAGACTAAAATATAGGTACCTAAAATAAGACGCAAGCTTATAATATGATCTATTAAAAACGTGATGTAACTACATTTATATAAATTGTAAACGACTAAAAATCTGTTTCATATTTATTTGCAAATATTACTTCTAATGATTATACTGTAGGTATACTGTATGTGTATGGTGTAGTACAATATAAATCTATGGTCAAATTGTACTGGAACTGTACGATTACCATCCAACATTCGAAAAGAAAACATCACCAATAACTAATAAAGGCAATAGGTAAGTCGTATAAAAAAAAATATGGAAACGGATTCTATCGCGTATTATTAATTACAGTCATATTGACGTTTCGAACCCTTTACAGCCCTCGTGGTCTACGGGTGACGCCGATAATATATGCAATACAATCAGTTTACATTGTATTTTCTTCGGTTATCGCGATGATTGCTCATGAAATTTAAAATGGATTAAAGATAATCGCCATTGTCAGTCGCTCGCAGACCACGAACGCTGTAAAGTGTTCGAAACGTCGAGATGAAGTTAAATTTAATTAATATACGCGATATAATCCGATTTAAATAGTTTTATTTCATGAAATTACTGTCGCGGTAACCGAAGACAACGATGAACAAAAGTCATGATAAAGTCTCACTTTCTTACCACACATTAATTTAAGTACAACAAGTGTAGTCGAATAAACATACATGTAGATATTGTAGATAAACGTAGGTATATGTAGATGTTAATGTCATGTTACGTTAAATAATTAACCCATCAGAGTTCGCTAAACATGTAATCGAAACACATTACTCGCATAATTGAGTTTGATTGAGTATTAGTGTAACTAATCCAGCCGAGTGACAGATAACTGGAAACAGAATTATATTGCTCGCCGGTGTAAGTCATAATCATAAGCGATCCTCGGGACGGTTCAATAATACGATTCAATGGTTGGGTATTTGTGATAAGAACACACCACCTTTTTCTGTACGACCTTAATTGATCTTAAAACACGAACCCAGACCTCCAATATCAAGCACTGAGCTACGTCGTAGCTTATTGCTTGATAAACCATTATCAAGCAACAGCTACGACGTAGCGTACGATCGTGCTTTTGAGAGCAATGCTTTAACAAATATCGTCGTTGAGATTGCCAATACTCACATGTGTCAATTAAAAATTTGACAAAAGAAGACTGTAAATATGACTTTGAATTGATCAGTTCCTGAAATTGTGCACATAACGGAATTGGCATTCTCAACGACGATATGTCGCGATTGTCGAGGATAAAAGTCAAGACCTTTTTTATTGATAAATGCGGAGTTGTCGCATAATAGTGTACGTATTAAGAATTATCAACAAGGCGGGTTTATGGAAAAGACTAATTCTTTCTGACAGTTAGATAACAGCGTTATGTCAACCGCTCGCGCCCTTTCTAACCCAAAGAACGTAAATGGCTACAGTTTTATACCACGACAATAAACAAGCATACGGCCTGCCTGTAAATAGTAACTCGCTCTTCCATCTTAGACCCGACCCTCGTTGTACAAGTTAGAAGATTCCCTTAATCAAATTAAGAGTTTAATTGTCGATAATAATGATCCGGGGCTAACTCGACTCCAATTGAGGAATTAACTTCGTGTTCGCTTTAATTATTACAGACATCATTACTTAATCAAGCAAGATTGATTCCTGCTTTGTTTTAGAGTAACCTAAGTGATTAAAATGATTAAGAGGGAACTTGAGTTGGGATGATAAGGAAATTCTGTTACAGAAATTTCTAAGTTGACTGTTTCTTCCTGTAAAATTTTGCTAACATGAAAAAATATGTCATAATGAAAGCACGCTAATTTCGCTATTATCCCTATAATTAATAATAATGTACCAGGTATATACTTCGACTTAATAACTAAGCGAACAGGAGGTCGTATCTTCTTACCATTGAAATAGTACATTTCGATGCAAGTGCAAAAAAAAAATTATTTTGAATGAGGGTAATAAATATTACGAATGGACATAGACATACACAGAAAGTGATCTGAGTCTAACCGTTTTAGTGGTATATTTCTGGTTGCACTCTTTGACGATTGGAGAAAGATAGGAGAGGCTTTTGCCCAGCAGTGGAACCTCAAAAAAGCTGTAAAAAAATGTTGGTGATATGTGTCTCGATAAATAATAAGATAAAGGTTTAGTTAGTAAAATTAAATTCCTTTCACATTGCGTTTCTTACTAATCCTCTGTCCCAGGCATGAACAAATAGAGCCTCACACCGCGCATTGCGGTCCGGATGTGTCCGGGCTTACGGCGCCGACTTATCGCCTCTCGCGTCGGGTGGTGTGGCCGCGCCTTAATATTTCAGCGTATCGTGACCTAATACCTACAATTGCGCATATTTGAAATTAAGATATTTGAGTAAAACTCACGTCACGTGTTTTATTCACTAAATCGCTCACATGTTGTTCATCATCAGCCTATGTTAGTCCACTGCTGGGCGTAGGCCTCTCCTATTAACTATGCGTATATACGCATTCGGAGGTAAATGCCCATAATCGCCACGCTGGGCAAGCGGATTGGCGATCGCAGTATTGTGTCCACTATGATGACGCTGCTGCCCATCATCAATCTTTTATCAAATAATGGTCAGTGACACTTCAATCGCTTAGCCAGGAGGAGTTGGGTTGGTAACAAATGTATTCTTACTGCCGTCACCACACGGCATCACGCCACTGACATGTTGTTCCGTAGGTACCTATCGTAACATTCTGATCAGGAAATAGAAAAACGGATTTAGGTACAAATTGTTTTTTTTATCGAGCTCCTAGGCTATGATCCCGAGATGGTCGCGTTGGGACCGAGTCGGGGTCTGATGATGGTATCTTGGAGAAATCGGTTGAAATATTTTATTAGGGTTCCGTAGTAAACTAGGAACTCTTATAGTTTCGCCATGTCTGTCTGTCTATTTGTCTGTCCGTAGCACAGCGGCCGTTAGTACTAGAAATTGGCAATTTGATACAGGTACCTATACTATTAAGCCCGCAGACAAACTGGTAGAATAAAATGTAGATTTTTTTCCCTCCTATTCGACGAACGTACGCTGCGTACCGATGGCATGTTCCCATAGTAAATTATGTAACCTATCAAGCTATCATTGGAAAACGCTGTATGCCACGTACAGCGTCGAATAGAAGCCGTACCATGAGCTGGAAAGTAAAGGTTACGTTAGATTTTACTCGATACGTAAAGCATTCTATTGCGCTCGTACTGACATATCGGAGCGATCGCGATAACCTGAGTTATATATCGAGTACCTAAAACCTAACGTTAGCAATAAGGATGATGACTGTAGTTAAAATAAATTATTTAACATTATGCACGACGTAATACACGAAGAAACTATTACTAAGATGTAGATTGAAGTAATTTTTGTACAGAACTTCTATTTAATAAATTGAAAAGAACTTAAAGAGTATGTCATTTGACAGCACTCAAACGTGTGTATTTTATATAAAATTCCATAGTGGTGATCGTTTTGACAGTTCGAAAAAAGATGCTGATTTGACTTGCCAGTCATCATGCCTATTGGCACCCTGTATGCTTAGCACATGATTGGCGCGACAGTATCTCGCCGCGAGATAGTCTATCCGTCCCTCTTTTGTTAATATTGCTAGTGAAGGACGGGAGATCTATCTCGCCGCGACATACTGTCGCACCAATCATGTGCTAAGCCAGTTGGTCACGCACTTTGTGAAGAAAAACAAGAACTCTAAATTGACTCATCTCGCTCGCTGATCAATAACGCGCATAACAAAGTAATTGCGCAGCGGGTCGCCGCCCTTTGTGCTATAACCCTAATAACCATACGTTCGCGCGGGGAATTTGGAACGAAAAGCGACGCGGGCGCATGCCTGCCCAATTACGTTCAACGTTTAAATATATCTTAGACGAGGTATAGTCATCATCTATTTAGGAGCTTGGATCTTGTTGGTGGAGTAATTTCCATTCAATATCAATTTCTATTCTCTGCGATATCCTTTAACTTTTTTGCGATTTAGCTTCAATGGTTTCGTTTAATTTATTTAATAGTCTTCTTTTTTTCTTGTACTTCGTTACCTATTCGATTGTGATAGAGAGAAAAGAAGAGGAAAGAAGAAAATGAGATATAGTCAGAGAGTAGTCTACTTCTCGTTCGTCACATATTTTTGGAGTTTGCGTGGTATAAGATACTATTGACGATGACTGTACAGCGTGGTACGTGCCTAACACTGTTAAAGCTTAGGTACTCTTTGAATTTGATATCACTCAATAAAATTTGGGGTGATATAAAACCTACATTTTACGCTCATATCGGTAAAGGCTGGAAACTTCTAATTATCATAAAACTCATACAGTCTCCAAGAATTTCCATTACATTCACCGCATTAGCCACTTTCTGTAATTAAAGACAGCAATACCCAGCGCGGTCGTAAGCGGTGACGCTACCGCGAGCCAGGATCGATGTGTGGCCCTGTCACACTTGCACACAAATAAACAAGTGCAACAAAGAGGCAACATATCGTTCGTAGTTGGCCCCCTGTACCTACCGTTCAACCCCTTCGCCCGCATGGTGTAATTGCCCACATTAATATGACAAATAGGTTTAACTTCGGCCCGTGCCAATGCAGCTCTGTAGGGTGCCATTGATTTGACCTTTGTGCTTTTGTTGTGAGATGAGTGATTTGTGGTGATTATTTTCTTCTAAATGACCTTTAAAATATCCGTTTTTAGCATTAAGTGCGTCTGCTGAAATATTTCACCCATAGCAACTTTTGTTAACTTGTTTGCACCTATACATGTAAATATAATCATGGAATTAATAACGTAATAAAAAACCATTAGAGATTTCAAAAGAGATAAAGCTTTGCTGATGGTTGGATCTCGTGCGGGGTCCACCCGGATAGCTACCACAGTCTTACCCGTTAACCTGCCGCTAAATAGCAGTGTTTGCACTTTCGGTTTGGGGGTAAGATAGCCGGTGTATATACTGGCATAGATAGAGTCAATCCTCAGGGTAGGCAGCGCATAGGCGATTTTTTTATTGCTATGTCCATGGGCCTCAGTTCCTGCTTTCCATCACGTGGGCTGAGAGCTCAGTTGTCAACCTTCGTCACATAAAAAAAAACTAAGAGAGGCCAATGATAAGATAAGCAATCATTCAAGTTGATAAAAAAAAATCATAATTCCTGCGGTGAATAATTAAGTCAAGCTAACTTTTTTCTGAGCCGTTTTTCAAAAAAACCGGTTCCGATCCCTAAGCGTGACCATGGCAAGCCACATGGTAAGTTCACTGGTATGAGGGTTACCACGAAGAGAGCATGTGGACTCGTTAACGCGCTTAAGTTGGACGCTAAACGCTGTTAGACGGGTAATTGAATGATTTCGTCCGAGCTTAATGCCAATTTGGAGCACTTTCAACGCGATGTGTGTATATGTAATGCCTTAATGATTCAGACTGGTTAATCTTTACAAGATATCTTTATAAATACTAATCAACTATAAATATTCTAAGACCACAGTAATGTTTGTTTTTTAATTATGCATATGGACGCATTAGGAGGTAATGCACATAATCGCCACGCTGGGCAAGCGGGTTGGCGATCGCAGTCTTGTGTCAATTACGATGACGCTGTTGTTGCCTACCATCAATGTTCAATAAAATGGTCAGTGACATTTTAATCCTTTAGTCGACTCTTACTTACGACATCCTTTGGGAAGTGTTGTCGTGGTGACAAATGTATTCTTACTGCCGTCACCACGCGGCAAATCTTATCAATGTAGGAGACAAATAATAGGCACTCGTAGGTACTTATCGGCTTGCTAAGTTAAGGTGGGTTTACACCAAACGAGCGAATACTTATGCTATCCCCCACTCTACGAAATCAACGAATTTCGACGAGTTACGTTTTCTGTAATGAACGAATTTTGTAGAGTGGAGGATAGAATGAGCATTCGCCCGTTTGATGTAAATCCACCTTTAGGAGACGTTTATAGGTGCGTTCAGACCAAACGAGCATTATTCGCTATTCTTACCCCCTATTCTACGAAATTCGATCGTTACACAAAACGTGATTCGTTGATATCGTAGAGTGGGGGATAGAACAGCGAATGCTCGTTTGGTCTGAATGTACCTTATGAATAAGGGGGTAACTTTGTAAATCATTGAGTTCACTCTGTATTTACATGCACAAGTACTTCAGATGACGCGTTAGTTGTTGTCATCACATAAACAAGGCAGCCCATTCAAGTCGATTAGCGCTAGTTAATGAGTTAATGAAACCGTTGAGACTCCGGCCTTCCTGTGTCGCGTTTATATTGTCTCTTATTGTCTGTGGTACAGTCTATTGCATATAGTCTGGCAAACCAACTTGTCTAGAAGGCGGCTTTAAAAAAAATAGGCGTAATACCTAATAGAAAAAAAGTGGTGCATATTTTCTACGGAAAACTTCAGTTTGACAGATTCTATTACATTCTTGATTGGAAACTTAATAAGAAAGGAGTAAAATGAAGAACGAAGAGTTAAAAACTGTCAGCCATCATGAGAAACTTTGATGCTTTATTGTTACTAGGGTATTTGACTTGGAAGATATGCTCTCCTAAAAAAAACAAATACTTGAAATCTGCTACTAGTTACACTCACGGTGCCGTTATAACTTTTTAAAGACAAACGTTTGGACTGAAATTGTTTTTAATATTTTAGCATGAAATCCAACTAAAGACTGGCTTGTTAGATTTCCATCGAGCGGCTGGTAGTTCAAGGCAGGGTTGAGGGCAACAGACCACGCGGTCGGTCCCCCATGAGGTGGACCGACCTGATCAAATCTGCTACAAGCCAGCCCGTGCACGAAAGTACTAGACGCGCAGCTGATGTGAGAGAAGATGGCGCCGGGTGGTGAAGCTCTCCACTCAAGATTCGACGGCCACGACCACTCTGCCAAGAGTGTAGCGACAAAGAAGAAAAAGTTAGATACCTATATCAAATTTTTAATCCAGTGGGCCAATACACGCTATTGATAATAGGAAATAAGTAGACTAGGAAGACAGACAATTCTAAGCTCAGCGAGCCAAACCTAGCATTGTACCGAGGAGAAGTTTCATAAGTTGCGAAACTTCTAATAGACAATGTTCTCGGCAAATTAAATTTTACAAGCAATCTAATCATGCCAAAACCGTTGTATATACAAGGTATATATTATGCCTTGTTTACTCAATTATGAAATGCAATATTCTTTACAACACTTATTTATAAGTTCTCATGGAAACATTCTCAATGGCAAATTACTCTTAAATTCTCATGAAAATTATCGTGAAATACTCAATCGTGAAATGCAATATTCTTCGTAACACTTTTTTATAAGTTCTCATGGAAACATTCTCAATGGCAACTTACTCTTAAATTCTCATGAAAATTCTCGGAAATTTCCGAGTACGTTCCGCAATTTCCAGAATCTTCTGCAACTTGTACATTGCTAGCCAAGCCTAGGCAACCCGACTGTATACTTCAACTGCGCGGATGCATGATCCAATTGTCCGCTAAATTGATACTCTATTTGGCTCAATTAAACATTAATTAGTGCCGCTAATGAACACCGAGCCGCTCGATGGCTGCTCTTCGCGTCTAAAATGACAGAAAAATGAGAATTCTGTATGACGATACGCCCTTTTGGTCCTGTGATGGTAAGGAAGTTTGTTTGTTAAAGGGCAAAAGTAATCACGAGTTTATGTGAAGTTACGCTTATTTCTAAGCAGTGTGTAGTAAAGTTATAAAACTTGTTATTATGCGATTCTATTGTGGTTGTTAGTATTCGGGGCTTGTGGAGATATCCTTTTCGAGAAACCTTGGATTTATTTAAGTTTGCTATAGATATCTATATTATCTATTTAGTTACCTACTTCTTTTTTTTATATAAATAATGTTTAGGTATGTCTGACAGTAGGTAGGTATATAATTCTTTACAACATGAATTAAGATCGACACAAGAAGCTATGCTTAATTTTATGAATTATGAACTGAATTTAGAACAGGTATTTTGGATTTTAAGAAATGAATGTTCGAATTAGAACTAAAATATGCGTAATTATGCGGATATTAATGAGAGAGCACTCTTAAAAATCATTGTACCTAAATAAAAATAACATGACGTGGATTGTCCATGCTTCATTATCAGTGGCTAAAGGCAGACAAGAGCTATTTAATGAAGAAACGACCATGATAGCCATTGAAAACTCCATTAAACCGCCCCAAACTAGCCATAGCTTTATTCACACCACTTTATAAATCAACGCATCAATAAATCGACGCCCAAATCCAAACACCATAAAAAAGCGCTATCTTAATAGCGAAACAGATTTCAATCAACGAAAACGGACAATAGACTGCGTCCACACTAACGCGCAAACTTATCCGTACAGTCATTAATGTAACTACTATAGAAAAATGCAAGTATCGTGTTGATAGTTCCACAGCTATCCACCAGCATACATAACTTTGTGGTAGCTTAACCTCCCACTGCGTTAAAAAGCCGAGTCTTTCCGAGCGTCGCCGAATGTCTCCGAACTCCGAGGGGTGCCGCCCCCGTAGCTAAAGGGCATGGCGATTGTTAACGCTAAATTGACTCAAATCTGGTACAAAACAAACGAATGGCACGTGCTAGACGAAGCGTGTTCGAGTGTCGCCATTGATGCTAAATGTACCGTAATTGGATCTTGATTTCCGTACGTCGTATGTCAAGAGAGTGGAAACTTACGAAACTAAAGCCCGGATGCAGTAATGTCTCGTCTCGAAATGTCTTCTATTCGTTATCGATATATTGGTGCTATTGAACTAATGACTTAAGTACCTACCTACTGCCTTTCCGTGTCACTGGCATAAATAAATAAATATGTAAATACTTTATCTACGTCTAGTTTAAAATTGTAAAAAAATTAGCGCTGTCTTGCCAACAAACTGCTTCTGCAGTTTGGCAAGTAAATTTAAGAACCTACTTTGTGTTAACATTTTTGGTAAATAAATAAAAAAAAAGTTTTCTTTTGTGTGGTATTTTTTGAAAACTTTAGGTACTTTTAAGGGTATCGGATTTTTCTTCACTAGGCATAGGCCTACCAACTTACATACAGACAATAATAAAAAAAAATCCAATCCGATTTTCTCAACAGTTCATTATTATATTACCCGATGTTACTCCACTTGAAAAGGTGTCCAAATATTGACTATAATGATAGCTATTACTTCCACGCCACCGGTCACTTGACTCATGCCCATATGTATTGCGCCAAGCCATGGGCGCCGCCGGCATCGACAATTGAGCGCGTGCCGCATGTGGACCCGGCTTTACGCTCATAGACGCGCACAATGCGTAGTATCGTTTTAATGCGTTTGTGGTTAAAAATGATATTTAATGTGTTTAATGTTGTGGGAAAACATTAAAGGAATCATTGGGCTAAGAAAAACATTCGTGCTTTTTATGACCTTGCTCCGATGTGGTCTATGAATTATAAAGCATACAAAGTGAAAATTTCATGTTTGTTCTCCGTTTAAGGGCATGTTCAGTATCGTGTTCCGGTAAGGAAAAGGCGGTTTTTTTTTCTCTCAAACAAAATATTGACTTTATCGGCGGCTATTTTGTAATACCAGGGTGCTTAGCCAAGTTGCCAATCGCCAGCGCTTCATCGTTAATCGCAGCTAACTGTCTTTGTCGCACTAAGATGAAAGAGTGACAGAGAGGGAAAACTACGTTACGCTACTAAGCGCTAGCGATTGGCATCTTGGCTAAGCATCCTGCCCCATAGAAGTCTCCCATAGACTCTTTAGAATGCCAGCTAGAATGCCTAGAATGGACTTTATGACTTCGTTTATAAAGGCCCTTTTGAACACCGTGGATTGCCTTTCCGTGTGCACTGGCATAAATACATAATTACATAAATAAATCTACTTTATTCGAAGGATGAGAGTCCTACGAATCCTACGATGTACTACAAGACAGTTTTAAAATTGTAAAAAAATGAGCGCTGTCTTGCCAACAAACTGCTTCTGCTGTTTGACAAGTAAATTTAACCTACTTTGTGTTAACATTTTTGGTAATTAAATAAATAAAATACATTTTTGTCCCCTTTACTTAATTGGAAAATGATACTGAACAAGCCCTTAAACGGAGAGCAGCCAGTTTAATTTCACTTTGTATACAGTGCTTATAAAACCGCCTAGGTAATCTAGGTATCTACTTAATATTTAGCTTTATAGTCAATACCGTATCAAGGTCATGGATTTTCCGACGATACTTTTCATATTGACTGTCATAAGCTAATATTGACATATCACTAGGTAGTAAAAAACATATTTATTGTAAATATTCTTACGATGAAATATAAAAAAGCGTTTAATAAGTCCTATAATCGACATTTTCAATCATTTCTGAACCTGCTGGCTATATTTTTCTACCATTAAAAAGAACTCTACTCGTACAATTTTTGCCGTTTCCCGTGCCTGTCCACAGATTAGAAACGCCTGCATACAATCGGGTGTTTAACCGATAAAAAATAAATCAAATGAGCACAGTGGTCGCCGGCGCGTAAAGATTGAGTGGCCTTTTTACGGGGTAACCCTTTGGCATGCGGGCGCAGTGTACGGGTTAATTATGGGTAATCAGTGGTGATAGGTGTAATGTTACTGCTTGATTATCTTTTTACTGCAATTAAAACTATATTAGAATATTTTATGGGTTTATGCCCGCGACTTCGTCTGCTTAGGATTGGTTAACTCTATTTTTAGAGCGCCGTGATTCGTTCACATAGTCAGAAGAGGACGCTT
The DNA here is from genome assembly GCA_025490895.1 of Thaumatotibia leucotreta. Taxonomy (NCBI): domain Eukaryota; kingdom Metazoa; phylum Arthropoda; class Insecta; order Lepidoptera; family Tortricidae; genus Thaumatotibia; species Thaumatotibia leucotreta. Next base: position 18,165 of record JALPQI010010496.1, read on the forward strand.
TATATAATTTTGTTTAATGGTAAGTATTTACAGAAAAGCTTCTTTTGTGTAAAAAGATAGCCTTTTGTGTAAAAATACATACACTTACCTTTTTGAAGGGTTGTAACACTTGTAACAGCTTTTTCATTCATGAAAACAAAGCCGATTCTACTATCAAACCGCGATTAGAAAGGGATTTGAAAGTACTGTTGACACAACAGTGTATAAGTTAATCTAGGACATATTCATAGTTTAAATGCAGAGACTAACAGACAATAGATTAATTAAACCCTGAATAGAATTTAATATAAACAACTCTTTTCTTGGTAAATGTTGCGTCATTTGTTTTGTTAACAGTAGGTACTTTCGAACCCCCTTCTGATTCCGGTTTGGTAATAATTCATACCTTACACAGCGTATTTCGGTGTTTCTATGCGATTTTTTACGCGTTTTTAGTGTTCATTGCCATCACCACTTTATTTTTCGTTTTATAAAAGCAAACGAGACTTATTATGCCAGAATAGCAGACAAACATGCGTCTGCTACAAGATAACCGAAAATGACTCCATTATTTATACGCAGTTCGTCAATAATTTAGGAATGGTAATGACTTGATTTGTGCGACGGAATAATCGCATAGAACTACCCATTTATTTTATTAAATAAATAGCAAACCATTCGTGAAGTTTAAAAGAACTGTAATTTCTTTTACAATCAAACTTTGGCCCCGAACTATCCCTAGAGCTCCTAATTACGCCTTATCCGATAAACTCGGAACTCGTTAGCGTAACGAAACTAACGTAACGGGAACGAAACGGGTGTAACGTAACGTCATTACCAGCGTCTATTCGCCGCGCGCTAAAGTCATATGGCGTGGTTTGTCAAAATACTTAGAATAAAATGTCAGGGGAGGATTGTTTTATTGCCTTTATTGTATAAGGTTATTTAAAATTATGAAAGAAACACACAAATAATGAAAATTTATCGAAAATCAAAACTAAGATGAAACTATTTACCTACATTGCGTCGGGGATAGTGCAATAACTAACAAATTAAATTAGGATGAATTTGAGTGTCAATTGTTTGATATTTGACTCTATCTACTTTGGTAGTTATGCGGTATTGCACTTTTCCTACGATTGGATTGTTTGGGAGGATTTGTATTATTTTCATTAAGAGTTATATATACATATAACTACTAGGGGATTTCAGTTCGACATATGTATTAATTAAATTTGAATGGTAAATGCCAATTTTCGTAGAACAAATTACTAGAGTCATGTTAATTTGGCTATGTTTAAGAAATATGACCTTATCCGCTGAGACAGCGTGGCCGAGTGGTGTTAGATATCAGCCGCAACAGCTGAAGACGTGGGTTCGAAGAAAAATACCAAGTTGGTATTTTTCTGGACCTTGGTATTTTTCTTTGGTATGTGACATCTTAATTTAGAAGTTAGTCATTGATTGCTAATATTGTAACTACATATCTTGATATGGTATAAAATCGGTTACACGATTCTCGAATAGACGTCTTCGTTTGTCGTTAGCTATCCAACTCTTTTTGTTCGCCGCCAATTCAATTCAGGCCGTATAGCTGTTACATTAGGATTCGATTTGGCGCGGCAGGCGTGGACTTCGTTAGGGCCGGACGCGGTCGGAATTGCGTTACGGTTGCCATGGTTACGGGGGTTGACGGGTAACCCTTTCGAACTATCTGTAATGTCAAGCCTTTGTAAATATATAATCTGTAATTCTGTATTATGCATCAACATAAAGTAGGAAGCTAAAATAGGCAAGCTGTTAAGTTTCAAAAAATTACTGGCTGGCCAAAACATAGGTACTTACTTACATAGTTTTTCTGATATTTTCTTGTGGCGTAACCGTCTGAGCTAGATTCATCTATTATGTAATATAATCAATAAGCTAACGGAATTCATATAAACAATTAAACATTTCTATAAATATCAATAAACTCAATCGGCCGTGTGGTGGCGGCAGTAAAAATATATTTGTCACCATCCCAACTTTTCCCGCGGGCGACACCCGCGAGTCGACTAAGGGATTAAAGTATCACTAGCCATTCTTTGATAGAAGATTGATGATGGGCAGCAGCGTCATCATAGTGGACACATTACTGCGATCGTCATTGCTGAGATCCTCTTGCCCAGCGTGGCGATAACGGGCACAAGCCATGTTTCGTTTCATTGCATTGTTTCGGAGAGCCTAGGTCTCCATTATCAAACACTGAGCCCGTGCGAATGCATTGTGCGCGCGGCATGTACAGTCAAGTGCAAAAATAAGTATCGAAAGAATCCGCTCATAAATCGTCGGTTGAGAATGCAATTGTGCTATACGCCACTTGCCTTGGTTTACAGGAGAGCGAAATGAAACAAAAAAAAATATTTCTTGAAATGTCTTATAATTTTGCAATATTTAACTTAACTGACACTTTAGTATATTAATTTACTATTTTTTGTTACATACAATTAATGTTTAACTTATTATAGTCATGAGATATAAGTAGTTTCACAGTTGCCATATCCATTTTGGTAAGAAAATGTTTAACTTGCTATGTATGATATGACACAAAGTTATGGATGTGTCACAAAATGTTACTGCAATGTCAAGAAAGGTAGACATTAAAAAGCAATTGTTTATGCAAATAAAAGTTATTTTACGACTAGATTTATTTCAAGTCAAGACGATAATTTATCTCGAATATGAAGACATACTTATTCACGTGAATATGGTGCCAATATTGATTCCCAATATTTATGTGAATCATTTTTTTACTTTCTTGTAAATAGGTACCATCTAATAGGTGACCTTCTCTATTTTGTGAAATGATAAGCTTTTCAACGATATCTAGTGCTAATGTCAATATGAAAAAATATCGATGAGAACAGCTTATAATACGTTTACCAATGAATGACATATTAACGTTATTATTTCTTATCAACTAATAAAATTACAGTTTAACTACACACTCTATAAATTAAAAGACATGTCATATAATATGTACTTCAGGAATAGTGACCGAGGCCTCCTGTGGCCAGGTCTTAAATAGCATGGCATGGCAGGAAAGCAGGAGGTTGCTGGTTCGATTCCAGTCTTGGTCATTGGGAGTTCGGTCACTTTTTCTGTAGTATATGTCATTTCTTACAATTTATGGTTAGGTACTCGTAATTATAAATATTATGTAGGTATTTATACTACCAACTTATTAAGATAAAAGCTTGCAGTATGAATGACACAAATCATTATAAATCAAACCTACCTTCTTTATTGTCATTCATCAAAAGAGAGGGTAGGTAAAAAAAATATCGAATCGATACAATCAAATCGATTAATGGATTATGTCACAAAAATGTTGATCGGTTAGTCGCTTGGCACACTGATAAATTAGCTGTTAACCGTAAATTTGTGTCATGTCCGGACATGGCACAATATTGTAATCACTATGTATTGCGTTTTGAGGATATGGCACAAAAATATATGTTTTTTTTTAGTATAAAATAAGAATTTTTAAAAATCGATTACTGTTATAAACTACAAAAAAAATATTCTATCAAGAACCATTAAAAACCGATTTTGCTTAAAAATGGATATGGCACAATTGCATTCTCACCCGACGAAATATGTTACGACGTTCTTATTACACAGAATTAGAGTGCACTGAGTCATATTTTTGAACATTTTTGTATACACCTTATTTTGTCTTTGACTGTACTAGTACCTACGTAGGTATGTAGGTAGCTAGGTACTAGTACATGCCGCGCGTAGTACTCCATAGTGACTAAATACAGTTGAGTTTAACCGTTTAATTATGTTTTTGGTATTATATATCACGATAGTTTAAATTCAATCACAAAGGTTCGTTTCGAATTAGGTAAATTATTACGGTTCACTATTGGGATGCATACTAACAAATGTAATAATATTGTTACGCATAATGTCTTCTAGCCGAAATATTGAAAAGGCGAATCGTATTTATGCATATTTTTTTACGCATAATATTTAAAAGCATACACATTGAAGGCATACCCGTCATAATGACTAACATCACACAGTATAAATACAAAATTACATAATAATTATTACGCATCATTTCACGATGCATAAAAATAGTTAATCCTAAAATTAGACTACCAACTGGCACGATTGACATGCTATTACAAAAACTACAGACTTTGTACAGTATACTTAGTTTACGGAGAATGACGGTAGATTCACATTAAGTTTTATGAATAAAAGTGACGGGGAGTAATAAAAAAATATAAGCGAATAAGGAAAACCGATTGTTTCAACATGGCAAATCAAGTGTGTATAATCTGTAGACCCCCTATTCTGCGTAGTTTAGGCGCTTCGCGCCTGGACAACACACTAACCTATCCTAACCTAATTTATCTATACTTTGAAATTAGATATTAATGCATTTTAATATTTCAGATTCAAGAGACCCGCAACAAAATAAAAGAACATTCTAAAATATGTAAACTAATGAATATCTAAAATGCATGTTAATTGATTTAAAATTCATGTTAAACAACGAAAAAGTGTTTTATTCAAATAGGGAACTAAAATTATGGTTTCCGAAATATATATGACTAGTAACCATTAGTCCAAACAGTAATATGCGTGGTATACATTAGGCAAATATAAATTAGTCCAACTTAAATTATGACAAAACTTTAATATGCGAACAAAGTAGTATGCCGAAATAATTACTATGCGACAGTACATTTATGCTAATACAAATTATGCGAAGAAAAGTATGCCAAAATAGAATAGCCTGAAAAAGATTATGCGACCGAAAGGTATACCAATTATTACCTACTTATGAACTACTTCCCATTTTTCTATTCTTGTGCATATTGCACTCGAAACCTTTGTCTTAATCTATATATTTCTACAAAATAAAATGAAACACTGTTTAAAAGTTTCATTATCTATTTAGACAAGATAAGATTTACAAAATGTATTATGTAAATGGGATAGATATTAAACTTTTTATTGCATGTTCTGATAGATTGATAATCGTATTTCTTAATTACGAATTAATTCTGTTTGGGAAAAGTTTCTCAGATAATACAATAGGCGTTTAGAACAAATTGTCACGATGACTGAAGCAATAACTTAACTACTAGTCACGGCTTATGATCGCAGTAAATATAATAAACCAGCATTTTATCTCTTACACTGATTTTTGGTGGAACAAATCGAATTATTCTATTAAATCAAATTCGTTTGGATTTCATCCCACGTCCTCAGATTTCGCGGTCGATGTCTTAAATTGCTTAGCTTTATAGTTTACCCTAATAAAATGTAATTGTACAATAAATTCTCCCACTCAACTTCGATCTTGATGCTTTGTAAGGCCTCATTTAAGGCGTTCTCATTTTTACCGTCTGATGTCACGAATAAACTTTCTGTTTCATTCTTATGATTCTTATGAAGTACCTAAGTCACAGCGAAAATGAAGTGACCTACTGAAACATCATAGTTCCATTGACAAAGAATACAATATAATATAGGCAAGTACACAAAGCCGATATTGCAATGTAACCGATGTTAAAATACTGATAGCAATAATTGTATTGTGTCCCAACTTATGGACAAATTGCGAACAAATAACAAATTAAAATTAGCCAAGTTTGTGGGGGACGATCGCTCCCTTTAATTTACATCGCGAGCGAGCGAGGGCGGTTATTATACTTATTACATGAATGAATAGTAATCGCGACAACTTGTCATAATTTGGGGAAACGTTTGTATTTACTAGGAGTTTTCTGTAGAAAAAATCTTGAAATTCAGTAACTTAAAATAGAATACCTACCAATTTGATTCGTTTTCACTGTTTGTAATATAAAATACCAATTCAATATTTTCAATCAGCAATCGAAATTTGAGGACTGAAATAGATACCTACATAATTTAAATAGTTGCGGTTAAATAGATTTACTGACGATTCTCTTATTGCTGACGCTAACACGTAGGCAGTTTGATCGAGAATTACTTATGTCAATAAATTAATTTATATAATTACTTAGCAGAGTTGGGCAGGGTTGCCCAACTCTGTTACTTAGGTATGTCAATTTTTTATTTTTTTTTATTTATTACTTTGAATTTTTCATATTCAATAGATTCATCGTATAGCTACGTAATCCACTTTTGGTCAGACGTGTTGTTGGCATTGCTAGTGGAAACCATTTCAGCTTCTTCAATCAATCTGTTAACTCTTTGTTTTGTGTTCTTCTCAGATTTGATAAGTTTGCTTTTTGTTACAGTGCAGTGTTTTCATATTACTTATGTAATGATGAGTTGAATAAATACTTTTTTTTTATTCTAAAAGTTACATCTGTCAGCACGCTTAATGCTCACGCATTTTGCCTAGCTATCCGCACGCATGCTGTTGCGTCTCATAGGAATTAAACGGACAAAATGCGTGCATGTGTCTTCGCCCAATCTTACCCTATTCATACAGTATACAGCTAATTCGTGAAGTTTTTAATACAACAAACTGAATAGCAGGTAGTGAATAAAGCAAACAGCCAAGTCCCAGTCAAAGGCAAGCAATTCCTGGCAAATTACGTTTCGCGTCCCACGGGCGCGCGCGCGTCCTTATCGAGTTTGCTCTCAAAGAGCCGCCATTTTTAAAACTTCCATCGACTCAGGTACATCGATTCTCGACCAATTGTGGTAGCTTTGTTCTCCTTTATAGGGTTGACGAAGTTACAGAGTTTCGGTGCTGGAATAATTTGTGTTCCCGACTTCAATGCGATTACGAGTTGGAATCCGATGGCAAGGAATCGAATGAGCAACCGCTTCGCGTCGGAGTTGGCTTGCGAGTTATAATATCAAGCGATGGGATAACTTCAAGTTTGTAGCTGGCAAAAACTGATTAAGATACTAGATTAGGATACTGAGACTAATTTAATACGTTTTATAAGGCTATGTCTACTTTTGAGTTTTGTGTAGGTAAGGTGTCTATTTTTGTCTGTTTTCTGGGAGTGGATTACTACAAAACGCATAACTTTGGTGAATATATAGGTAGTTTCCGTATTATGAATAATTTTCAAGTCCCATTTGCGTTTATCGTGACGTACTTATGTACTGACCTAAATAGTATTTTTTGACAAAGGTACTCCATAAAGTAACTCATTAAATTATGACGTGACAACTGTATAAGATTATCGCGACGATAATCGATAAAAGCTTTATCAACAATGCACACATGAAATCCACATGAGTCCATAGGAAATAATTATTAAATTATTGGTATAGCTTTACTTGTACCTAGATATTTTCACTATTCGAAAGCAACAAACGTATAATATAGCTGTGAATTAATTTGCCTATACAATCACCAGTACGTAAATAAAATCTACCTACCTACTTACAGATTTGACTGTCATATTGTCAAAGAAAATAATTATCCGAACACACACCTAATGAGCTCATTTCTATTCAAACGAATTGCTAACTCGACTTGCTAACTCGAACATGCGCGACGGGCGCTAAACGAGAAACAACATCGCACCGCGCAGATCCTTGTTAAAAGATAAATTATAAAATTCGCGTCCAACGTGGAAATATACTCGCGGATCCAATCCCCAGCTCCCTCCGGCGCACTCGTAATTGCTTAAGAGAAAAATCCAAATGAGAAATGAAAAGGGAATCCCTTTTCCGAGGAAAAATTATATAATTGAATATCTCTTTCGTAAGTATTATGAGGTATAAAATATGATAATTGAGTTTTTGCCTACGGTGGGCGAGACGAGAGGAATGCATAAATGAATGAGATGAAGTCTTGTTTGGTTATGCTGTTTCAGATGTTTTCATGCTTATTACTATGTAGTAGAATTTGGGAGTTTTCGTTTTATATATCGAGTTGGGTTGGTGTTATCGAGTTAGTTATAGAAACCTACCTAATAGCAATTTTCTTTATCCGAAATAGGTACATATTTGACAAACCAAGGTGTTTAAAAGTGAAAACTATAAATAAAAATGACCGGTCCCATTTAATACGATGAATGTACCTATGTTATTGGAAGCTAATAATAAGTACCTACATTACACATAAATATCCATGTAAATATATAATATGACATTCTGAATGGAGTAGTGGACAGTCCAAATGCAGATCACTCAGGAATTATGTCAAAATGAGGATATAAATCAGATTATAATAATAATTAATAATATTCTAGTTGTTACCTTGGCATGGTTTTAGAGTGGCCTGGGAGGTGTACCTATTTAGGTAAATAACAAAATTAGAATGTGTCATTACATTTCAGATATTTCAGCTACTGTTGTAGATCTTATTAAAGTACAAAATGGCTGTAAATATATAAACACGCTCAAAGGAATACCTACCTAAGATGCCCAACATCGTTATGGATATTCCCTAAACTAACCTCAATCAAACCCGAAACACCAATACAAAATCAATTGGCAAGTGTCGCACCCCCCATCCACTTACGACTTCAAAGATCGAATGTATCGTTAGAATAGAAAAATCGGAATGCGATTTCCGTGGCCCGGGGCCGCCCAATCACGCTGTTTGCCGTAAAGTCGTTAGACGCGACGAGTCGTGATGCGCATAAGACGCAGTGCGACAGCTTTCGGGAATCTGGGGTCGTACCATGACTAACATACTACGAACAAATAAAACATGGAAGCCGCACGCCTTTGCCTTGCCTTTCAAAAACGGTCCTGAATAGGGATGATGACTGTAGTTAAAATAAATTATTTAACATTATGCACGACATAATACACAAAGAAATTATTACTAAGATATAGATTGCAGTAATTTTTGTACGGAACTTCTATTTAATAAATTGAAAAGAACTTAAAAGAGTAGGTCATTTGGCAGTACTCAAACGTGACGTCACTTTTGAGTATTTCATATAAAATTCCATACTATTCCATAGTGGGGATCGTTTTGACAGTTCGAAAAAAGATGCTGATTTGACTTGCCAGTCATCATGCCTATTTTAGTTGACAAGTGACACCCCTTCTTCAATGCATCACGGTAATGAGTGTCAATATCAACCTAAAAAAACTTAAACCGCCATTTAAAAATAGTTGTCATTGGTTCATCAAAGTTTTGATTGGCTATATTCTATAAACATTTGTCAAAGATGTTGCGCCGAAATATGCGCGGTGTTAAGAAAAGCGCTATGTCCTGCCCATCTTGGCACAATTGAACAATTGCTTTTGGGGGCATTTTTGAGCTGGCGTTAGACGTCCATGTTATATATGGTCGCAGCTCACATAGGTAAAGAAGGCCATCGCACTTGCTCCAATGTGCCAGTGCAAGGCTGCGAACGCGATAGAATGCATTACGCATCGAAGAAAACCTAACATACCACTCAGACGCGGCTTCTATATACTTTTTTTTTCTTTGTTTAACGGGCTATTACGTCCCGGATTTTTGATAGGCTTGCGCGGGGATATAGATCCAACACGTAGAGGCCCTTTGGAGAAATTTGCTCTTGTTGTTGTTGTGATATCCGTAAACCGGTCCCAGCAGGAGTCTAATACATGAACTTTTATTATTATCATATCACATAATATAAAACTAAACCACACATGAGAAAACCTAAAATAAATACGATTTATTACCAGAATAGGCATTTACACGGGCAACTTACTCCAGCCTACTATAAATCATGCCAAGCTCTAACTCGCCGCCCTAGGGCGGGCCCACGCCCCGATAACTGTTATTACACAAACGGGTATAAATAATAGGTTTCTGTTCAGGTAGGGAGCAATTTCATTCCTGAATAATGTATGAAAGTCCGCCTCCTAAATGTGTTACGATTTTTCATAATACCTTCTTTTTGATGTTGCGATCACGCGCCCTCTATTGGTGATTCTTTGCAGTTTAGTTTTATATTCCTTTTCGGTTCATGTAAATGAGAGTATTTTGTTTGGAATGCTGAATAGAGGACGTCGTTCATGAAATTTAATCGAAGACTAATACAATAGTTTTGGCTTTAAGTATATTCAATTTATAGATATTTTACAGGAAAATGCCTTCTTGTCCAGTGTATACAACCATAAATTAAAGAAATACCCAAATCTAGATAGTTTCTAGATATTTTTGACGAAAGATTGTGAGGCTATGATGGTTACTGTATTTTTTTGTAGTCTACTGTAGCTACCTTTATATTTTGCCAACAACTAGGTTAGAGTATAAGATATAATAGTAGTAGACTACTACTACTAGTAGTAGTATAAGTTTAGAGTTTTAATGAAACAATCTGGATCTTATTGTATTAGTAATTAATTAATTTCTTGTAATTAGAGTCCCTATGGAGTGCAGACTTATTACTACGTGGAACTTTACTATCGCTCTCATAATTAAAAGAAACAATAGTCATATCTATTACAAGTAAACAGTGATCATTAAACATAATTAAACAATACAGATGATTACAATTAATAGTAAGTTAAATTTATGTAAATGACCCCCATACAGCACTCATGGTGGGATTGTGTGTCGGATCCGTTAATTGGAACCCTTCCACAGCGGCTTAATTAATACAATTTAAACGCGTAATTAGAGGGCACACGTGAAACGCGACTAGTGATGGGAAAACTTATATCGATATTATTGTCGGCAAAACGCAATGCAACATGCCAATTGGAAAGCGAAACGCTTTATAAAGGACCTGGGCAGGCGATTACGGGATAGGGGTTGCGATCCTAGGTCTGGTTCGTACCTGGTCCAACGTATAATTTTGGCAGTCCAGCGCGGCAATGCAGCGAGTATTTTTGGAAACTTTGGGCTAGGTGCTTTGGTGCTTACCATGCGTAGGAAATATTTTTGATGGTGTTTTTTTCTCTTGTTTTTACATTTTTTTTTTTGATGACGAAGCGTGGTGCGGATTATTTAATTGTCAGTGTATGCATGATCTTTTGACGAAACCGGTTGGGGGATGTTTTGGTGTGTAATTCTTCCAATTATTCGTATGATTTGGTGCTAATTTTAGCGTCAATTTTTAAAGTGACAATAGCCATATTTTAATTTAATACTATATGTATTTACATGGATACCATTCAATAACTTTTCATATGTGGGTAGTGTTTTCAATATTTATGTTTATATACTTTATATGAGTAAGTCCAATAAAGCTTAATCCGATGTCTGAAAAAGGAAAAATATTTGTAAAGCTTGAGCTAAATGAAATAGACCGTAGGTCGATATTAATTCAATTACAAATACATATTTAAATTTTGTTAAATTTGAATATCATATTTTTGGTACGATATTGCATTATTTCACGTGCCTAATCATATTAAAGTTAATAATTTATTGATCTAAAGCCTTGAAACTGTAACTAGTTCTTTATTGTCTTGATTGATGATTATTGCCGAGAGGCAGATTTTAGCGCCGTCACTGCTCCTGAGTAATTACTCAATCTCAAAGGATTTAAATCGCAATTTAGCTGTCGAAATAAATTATCATATCTTGCGTCTTGTAAACAGGACGCGTTTCTAAAATGTTATCAAAAGTAAAACATTCATTTATTTTTTTATGTTATTCTTTATATCATTCCATTAAAGAGTCATCATAGATCGCTGGACAATGTGTGACAAATTTTGTTTATAGTGTGATAGTTCAAAAGGTCAAATTAATTTGGTTACGATCATCTCATTAAGCAGGATTTATAACTAGCAGACTCATGCAAGGGTTATTGCGTTGAACGACTAATAGAAATGTGATACATCTTAAGAGAAAACTTGTCTATAAAGGTATAACACATAAAGCACTCTAAAAATAAAGATCTGATTCTTCGGATTCCATGTAAAAAAAATGTCAACCTGCAATCTTTATTTTACAACAAAAATTATCTATTTCTGCGTGATAAATCAAAACCAGATTATAGCACGGCCATAAAACGAAACTGTCAAAGTGAATTGATATAAGTTTTGGTGCTTTGATCCTCTAACTAGCCAATTTAAAATAGACTTTTTAGTACAGATGGTGTTCTTTTTAGGCTCTAGTGCGAGAAGTGGGTCATTTTACGTCAAGTCCAAATCTTCGGAGGGCCATCTGTACTAAAAAACGTCGTACAATGCACGTGCGAAAAGGATTCTAATTCGTGTCGATTTAATACGCTAGCTTTCGGTCGTGTTTTACTTTATCGCCATTTATTTTGAAATTATTTTTTGCACTGATATCATAATGTATTATGTTGAAACACACAAATTGTGTAACACATCAGCACTATCGCGAACAAACTGTCGACACAACCCCGTCCCTCACCCAGTTGTCTCGTCTCAAATGGCTCGTCTTTTTTCGTCCGCACCAATTTATGCCTTTTTTACGCAATAACGCTTAATTGGACTTTATTTATCACTTTAATTTTTCTAATTTGATAACTCTCGTGGTGTTTTCATTGGAATTTATGACGTGTCCTGACGGGGAAGATCTCAATATCAATTTAAATGCATAATTTGAACAAATGCGTTTCAATTGTTGTTATGAGAACGGTCTTTATTTGTTTAAATCGAGCGGCGCGTCTCATCGCCGATAGGTTTGATTTACCAATGACTCGATAAACGAATCGCGTTATAAAGTGCGTCAAACATACTGATTGCTATCCATGTTAAAACGCAACGTAACGCAAGAAAAATATATCCCATTACTTGTCATTCTACATGGTTCTAGAGTGCCATAGGGCTCCAATCGGTTGAGTGTAGCAATGTAAAAGTTGCAGAACATTCTCAAAATTGCGGGAATATATATTATTCGGAAATTTCCGAGAATTTTCATGAGGATTTAAGAGTAAGTTCTCGTTGAGAATGTTTCCATGAGAATATATAAAAAAACCGGCCAAGTGCGAGTCGGACTCGCGCGCAAAGGGTTCCGTACCATTATCAATTTATTATTAAAAAAATACAGTTCAATCAACCTACTTCAAAAACTATAGGAGGTAATTTAATCAAACCAAAAATGGTTGATAGAGTTTGTTAATTTGCATAACATATATTTTTTTTTGAATTTTATATGGCGTAGTTTAAAAAATAAAGGGGGGGGACACATTTTTCATACTTTGAGAGCTGATATCTCGAAAATGATTTGCTTAAATAAAAATGAAATGTATAAACCTTCATATCATTTTCAAAGACCTTTCTATTAATACCCCACACGCTTATATACAACAAAATTTTTTTTTATATTCCCCAGTTACATGTATGGAGGGCCCCCACCCCAATGGTTTTTTTTACAATTTAGTATCATAATCCTGTAGCGGTTCATACAACACATACCCTTACCAAATTTCGTTACTGTAGCATTTATAGTTTCCGAGTAAATTGGCTGTGACAGACGGACAGACGGACAGACGGACATGACGAATCTATAAGGGTTCCGTTTTTGCCATTTTGGCTACGGAACCCTAAAAAATACAGTTAAATCAACCTACCTCAAAAACTATAAGAGATAATTTTATCAAACCAAAAATCGTTGATAGAGTTTATTAATGTGCATAACAGATATTTTTTTCAGAATTTTATATCGCATAGTTTAAAAAATAGAGGGGGGGGGACACATTTTTCAGACTTTGAGACCTGATATCTCGAAAACGATTTGCTTAAATAAAAATGTGATGTATAAACCTTCATATCATTTTCAAAGACCTTTCTATTAATACCCCACACGCTTATGTACAACTAAAAAAAAAATTCTATCCCTCAGTTACATGTATGGAGGGCCCCCACCCCAATGGTTTTTTTTACAATTTAGTATCATATTCCTGTAGCGGTTCATACAACACATATCCTTACCAAATTTCGTTACTGTAGCATTTATAGTTTCCGAGTAAATTGGCTGTGACAGACGGACAGACGGACAGACGGACATGACGAATCTATAAGGGTTCCGTTTTTGCCATTTTGGCTACGGAACCCTAAAAAGAGTTAAAATTATTGTAAATTATAAATATTAGATGTCATATACCAAAGAAAAACGACCAAGATCACCTATCCTATGTCCGAGGTGGGGATCGAACCCACGTACTCAGCTTTCGCGGTTGATGCACATAGGTGACATAGGTGATCTTGGTCGTTTTTCTTTGGTATATGACATCTAATATTTATAATTTCTATAGTATTAAGTAGTGTGACTACTAGAGAAAAATTAAAAGTACAAATCAAAATATTTAGTTAATAAATAATTTGATTTGTAATTTCGCAATATGTTCAAAATTATTGTATTTCAAAATTGAATAAACAAGGCATAAAATATACCTTAAAAGGCATGTATATATATACCATGGTTTGGCATGATTAGATTGCTTGTAAAATTTTAATTTCCGATAACATTCTCTATAGAAGTTTCGCAATTTATGAAAGTTCTCCTCGGTGCATTGCTAGTTGAGTGTACAATAAACTAAGATGATACGGTACGGACTACGGCACGGTTACGAGAAATAAGTAAGAATAGTTCCGTCAAAAAAGTGACCTTTTCATGAAAGTAAGCTTTCTTAAAATTAAAGACGCCGCCACAGATTCACGCCTAACTGTTACCATGTTTATTTTATCATAAAAATAATTGTGTTTCTTCAATCAACGCATTTATATTCTTATTTCAGTGTTCAAATAAAACATTAAACAATTTCAACTATCTAACTGCTTCTGGAACAAAGAGCAGGACCTCTTTGTTCCAGAAGCTTAAGAAAAAGCTTCTTTTATCAGACTAAAAGACAACCTTCGAAAACTTCAAGCAACTATCTCACTCACTCCAATTACGCTTTAATTGGAGTGACAGAGAGATATTCTCGGTTATAACAGCAACTAACGTCGTTTGGGGCTTACGCAGCGTTTTTAAATCTGTAAGCAGTTTAAAGCCCACGGGGCTGGGTACATTAGCGGCCGCGGATTTGCGCAAATGTTATTATTTTTGCCGGATTACCGGCAGATCCACTGACTTTTGGGGTTCGATGTTGGTTAAAACCCGTCTTGAATGAAATCTGATTTTAAATAACTACTATTTGCAGTGGCCTTATTCATAATAATCATAATTTAAGCATTCATCCTCTTAACGTCTCTTACTTGGTATAGAAATATAACTTAGGATTATGTATGTTTATTTGTGTAAAGGTAGGTTTACACCAAACGAGCGAATGCTCATTCTATCTCCACTCTACAAAATTCGTTCGTTACACAAAACGTAATTCGTTGAAATTCGTTGATTTTGTAGAGTGAGGGACATTCGCACTTTCATATGTATTTGTCAGAATGTGCCAGCAATGATGATGAAACAATAAAAAAAAAACAGATCAGCTTTACTGATTTAAAAACAAAAATATGACTACTGTAATATACGAGTACTACCTTTTTACCACCGAGAAATTCTAATTATATAAAAAAAACAATACAAGTGTGGTAAAATTTACTAGTCTTGATAATCATCAATCTTGATATAATCAAGCGATTATTGCTGTTATACTAATTAGATTTCTTTGAATAAGTATAAGTAGGTACACACAGGTAAAGTCCATTTCACATACGAAGGCCCGATGCCACTCGAAACTTTTGTCATTTAATATAAATTGGCACATGTCGTACACCGGTGTATGTAAAAGATATCACGCCACAAAAGGCTCTGGGCAGGTATCTTTCGCTATCACTGATCTTATTGTTGACGCCTAATGACTTTGTCAAGTGGAATCTGGCCTTCGTATTTGAAATGGACTTTACTATCTCTACAACATAGCGTCGTTGCGTCTGTAAAAATCGATATGTGGTGGATTTTAATTAATTCAATTAATACCCTTTGTGTATAGTTGCTAGGTTACTATTTCAAAGTCTTAAATAAATCACATAGCGGATTTTATAGGCGCAACGATGAATTTAGGTATCTATTTCCTTAGCCGTACCTACCTTTTGATCATTGGTTAAATACGTATACCTATAAAATACTCAAAGTGAAGTACTCATTTCAAATAAATGAATATTTTTAAATCCACTACCGCTGCAGATTTCTTAACCCTCTGTATCGACAGTCGCGACCTCTATGGGGTCGACGGGGTTTCAGTTGTCAGTTCAGATTATGTTATTATACTTAAAATTTGTGGCTGGCAAAAGACTAACTCCAAGACAGGGAGAGAAAAAAGGAAAAGAGTTCTCGCCACAAATATTGAAAAGTAAAGATAACTGCCTTAAGAATGATGATGATGATGATAGCAAATTTGCTGTGGCAGAAAATGCTCCGATGATTAATACATCGGCGGCAAAACAAAATCCAAATCCAAAGAAGGTGGAAAATAACATTATTGACAAAAATCCTGATACGATATTTATATTTGGGGGAAGCCAATGTACTGGACTTGCATCCAAACTCTCGCACATGCGTGAAGAGAGTGAACATAAAAAGTACAAACTATTTTCAATCACTAAACCACAGTCGACTACTAAGGCAATTATGGAAGAAATAGAAAAATATGATTTAGTTGAAGGCGACAAAATAGTACTGTCAGTGAGTGAAAATGACGCTAATGTAATAGAAACTATATCTCAGCTTAATAATACTTTGAAACATCTACATAAATACTCAGTTCTAGTTTTAAGTTTAAGACGAAGTGTAAGTGTAGATTGTAATCTTATGAATCATTTAATTTACCAATGCTGCTTAAATAACTCTCATTGCAAATTTATTGACGTTTCGAAATACAACTATAAAAGCAAAGTAAAATATCAAAAAGAAATATGTATAAAGATAAGTAATGTTATCGATCAACAAGATTATAAGGAAAGCTATTATAAATTCTATCCCGATGAAAGCAGCGCTGTTGCACCTAAAGTTCCCAAAGACAAGCAAAGAAAAATTACGTTTTACTTTAAAACAAAAGATAGTCAGAATTCTCTACAGTGTGACAAAACTCATGAAAATAGTTCAAAGTATATACAAAATGATCATGACAATGATAGGTCTCTTTTTTGTTCAACCCAAGAACCAAGAATACCAGTTTAGAATCCTACACCAAAACATTGCAAGTGTCCTATCTAAAAAAGATATATTAGAAGTAACTGTGCAACGTTTGGCACAGGAAAATATAAACCCGAATGCGATATGTCTTACCGAAACTTTTATACGAGCTGGAAGCGAAAAAGATATCAAACTGCATAACTATATTGTTGCTGCGTCTTTCTCACGGAAAACCAAAAGAGGGGGTGTATGTATTTTGTTACAAAAAGGCATACAATTTTGTGTCTTAGAGGGCCTCACAAAATTATCGACAGAAAGGGTATTTGAATGTTGTGGCATAAAAATAGATAAACTGGGTACTGTCATTGTCTGTCTATATAGAACTCCAAACTCCGATCCTCACTCTTTTTTTCAAAAACTGAACATGATGCTTCTTGAATTAAGTAAAAAGTTCCGTCAAATTGTTATATGCGGAGATTTAATATCAATATTCTTATGTATAATAAAATTAGTACTGAATTTAAGGATATCGCACGAAATTTTAATCTTACATTTCATATAACAAGTCCTACTCGAGAGAAAACATGCATAGACAACATACTAAGTAATATAAAAAATGCTTCTGCAGTAGTTTTACCCTTGGGTCTGTCTGATCATGATACTGGTCAAATGCTAAGCTTCAAAGTAAATGCAAAATTAGTAGGTACAAAATATTATTACAAATTCAAGCGTGATTATTGCAAAGAGAATATGGCCTTATTTCAAGAATGTCTTAGAAACCTATCATTTTCTGAAGTGTATATTGAAAGTGATTTCAATACTGCTTTTAAAAAATTTCATGACCTGTTATCCGTATTATATAAACTCTGTTTTCCGATTCAGCAAATCAAAATAAAATATATAACGCAGTCAACTCCTAAGTGGATTTCAAAGGGAATCAAGATAAGTTGCAATACGAAAAGAAAGCTTAGACTAGATTTTTACAAAAATAAACGAAATGAACAAAAGAAACAAGAATATTATAAATACACCAAACTGTTAAAAAAATGCATAAATAAGTCGAGACAAATTGCAAACACAAAATACATACAACGATGCAAAAACAAATGTAAAGCATCATGGAATGTAATAAAATCTGAAACAGAAAGCCCAAAGCTACCAAATTATATAGAAAAAATAGAAGTAAATAATACGGTCATCATTAACCCTTCTGAGATAGCAGAACATTTTAATAATTATTACACCGAGTTGACCACTAATGACACAGCATCAAATCGTCATAGTACAAATTGTCAAATTAATGCATTGCAAAATAGTATTTTTCTAAAACCATTTACCGAAACTGAAACAGGAAATATAATCATATCATTAAATAGCACAAATTCTGTAGGATTTGATGAAATTAGCACTGATGTTATTAAAGCTTGTAAACCTTATCTGGTAACAATTATCACATATTTGGTGAATTTTTCATTTCAAGCTGGTTGTTTTCCAGAAATTCTAAAGACTTCTGTCGTAAAGCCCTTATATAAAAATAAAAATAAGATGGATATGGGGAACTATCGTCCCATAACCCTTATACCTATCTTATCAAAAATCCTTGAAAAATGCATGCAGAAACGTCTGATGGATTTTTTCGAAAAATATGATGTTATAAGGGAGGAACAACACGGCTTTCAAAAAAATAAGTCAACCTCACTTGCAGCTTTCAACTTGGTCCATCATATATCAAAAAGTATAGATGAAAAGAAACACACAACAGCAATATTTGTAGATTTATCAAAAGCGTTCGATTTTGTTGATCATTGTATACTTTTAAATAAACTCGACAAATATGGTATAAGAGGCCCTGCATTTAATTGGTTGAAATCGTACCTATCTGGAAGAAAGCAATATGTAGACATTGCAGCATTAAATGACCAAAATGAAGAGATTCACTGCCATTCACAAACAAAACAGAATAAATTTGGCGTACCTCAAGGTAGTGTGCTTGGTCCTCTACTGTTTATAGTTTACATAAACGACATATGTGACGCCATTAAACATAAGTCAATTCTGTTTGCTGATGATATTTCGATTGTTGTGACTTCATGTAAAAGTGTGAGTATTAAGAAGCATGAAGAGGAAATTAATCAAATGTTAAATTCTGCTATTGAGTGGCTTCAAAAACATAATCTGCAGATAAATGTACAAAAAACAAGCTATGTACAGTTTAAAACAAAACTTGACGAAAGTCACGAATTGAATATACACCATAATAACGAAGCTATTAAAGAAATGGATAACGTGACTTTCCTAGGATTAAAATTAGACAAACATCTTGATTGGAGTGAACAAATCGAACATGTTTGTTCTAAAATAAACAGATTTATTTATGTTTTACGGAGACTAAGACGTACATCTGGCCTACATGCCTCTTTAGTAGCTTATCACGGTTATATCGGTTCCAATTTAAGGTATGCACTAATTCTTTGGGGAGGTTGCTCGAACTTTGAAAGAGCATTTATCTCACAAAAGAAATGTATTCGAGCAATTTCTAACTCGCATCTCTATGCTCCATGTAGGCAACTGTTTGCACGGCTAAAGATTCTGACACTTACGAGTTTGTATATTTTTGAATCATGTGTTTTTGTCAAGAATCATATGGAACTGTTTACTACAGCTCAAGCTGTTTTTCCTCGGGGTACAAGAAACGAAGGCCGTCTGGTCCATAACAACATTCCCAGGACTGCATTGTATAAAAAACAGTGTTTCGCAATGTGCATTAAAATATATAACATTTTACCTTCAAGCATAAAAGAGCTTCCTATTAATAAATTTAAACGTAGCCTTATGAATTATTTATTAGATAAAAAATACTATTGCCTCAAAGATTTTCTCACTGAAAATTCTTAAAGAGTAGAATTGTTAATAGATTAATTTAAGAATTAGAATTAAAATTGTAAATTTTGCATGCTAGTATATTTATATACATATAGCAGAATGAGCCACAAAATTGTCAAAATTCCACCTGTTGACACATTGTCTGTACATACTTATTCTATGCAAATAAATTATCTTATCTTATCTTAATGCATTGGAAGGGTGTTCTGCAATTTCGGTTAATATTTGTTTAACACTACACTCGTGATCTAAAAAGCCGTATTTAATTTTGAAAATAGCGGACTTACGATGTTTTTAGGGGCAGGACTGCGGTTGGTATCCGACACATGTTGTTTTTGATATTTTAGTGTCAATAAAAGGGTAACAGAACTATTAGTTTGCGAAATTGTTGGTTTTGTTGTTATTCGGTTTACATTGGTGCAGTTACAATATTATTTTTAACGATTGGCCAACTTGAAAACACAACCATTGATGCAACGTGATAAGACAATCCTGTAGGCTTATGATGGTACCGCGTCTAATCGTTTGTCGGCGTTGCCGTCACGTCCTAACAAGTAGGTATGCAAAAGTGCGATAGTGACGCGTAGCACGATAAATGGATAAAACGGGACCATCATAAGCCACCTAAGCTGTCTTCCTTCTAGACTTCTCGAGAGGTACAACACTTGTCAAAATTAAGCAATTCTTTTTTCAAATAGGCAACAATTTGCATGTTGCTTGTTAATGTTCTTTTTTCAAATAATAAGTAGTTTTGAATCGTCACGCACAAAATCAAATAAAATATGTCCGGTTGCATGTTACTTCATCTATCGCTACACAGTTACCATAATAGGTTACTTATATACTAAATGTGCTACTAGCACTTACATAAATAAAAAATGGAATGGCAATCTTGAAGAAACTTATATTTGATTAGAATTCCCCACGCAAACGCCCTATCCTCACAACCCGTATACAAACGTAATGTAATATTTCCGTCCATCTACGTATACACTATTCAGGTAAAGGACTAGTTTATTTATTCCGTGGCTCGGCGCGGACGCATTACATGATTACATACAGCACTGTAAGGCTGGGGACACATCGACGACAGGTAAAGCGTGGGATACATGGGTAATTGAGATGGCGACATGCAGTGTTGACATACGCTGTAGCATTGCTAGTAGCAGCAGGAGAACAAAAGAGAGTTTGGATGAGGTTTACCCCCTTATTCATACACGTCTCCTAACTTAACAAGCCGCGAAGCTTGTCCATTTCGGTCTTATAGAAATATTGATAAGATTGAAAGGGACAAACAATACTTATCTGCTTGCTAAATTTGTGTGCCAATATTAAGGTAGGAAGGTAAATTTAAGGGATAACCTTGTTATGAGAATATTTCTTGGAGTTTTACTATTTAACTGACCATAATAGCTTGGATCAGTTGATATAAATGTTCCTTCATTTTGAAATAATGTAATTTATTTATATAGTGATCTGCAATCAAATTAAATCTATATAATTCCAACAAAACAATTGACAACTAAGACAACCTTGTTAGGTTATTTGCTGGTTACCTATTAGGTACTCATACTTGTCCATACATATCTTGTGAGTAATCCGTTTTACATCCTTTTTTTTCACGGAATCGTTCGAATTTAGTTTCAGAGTACCTTGAAATTATAGGTACAGAAGTAGTTTCAGCAATATTAATTCGGATATTTCCGTGAAAATACGAAGGGAAGAGATTATGCCCTGTATCTAGGTATCTGTACAGTAGGCCTATTAGACAAAATGCTATTCTTCAATCGATAATTCACGTGACCATAATAATGTAAGGTAATTGTCACGTGACTTTTCGTACGAATCTGTAATTCTCATACTTATCGCTATCGTACTACGATTGCAGAATGGCATCTTGGTTAGGCCTGCAGTAGAAAAATCTGTTATCATAAACTCTGAGACTTTACTCAACAAACGCAAAGAAAACTAGATTAACACTATAAAAACCCACCTTTCATGTACCGCAGCTCTTGTAAGCCCTGCGACCGCCACCCCAGTAATTCTCCAAATGGCTGTAACTCGAGCCGGGCCGGTTTAAAATTGAAATTTATATGCGCGCATAATACATGAGGGATTACGGCTTGCGGGGACCTGTCTTGAGACATCACAGGAGGGAAATCATTAGGTATGGCGAATTCGGTTGGTTCATGTGCATGGTTTAAAAGTCTGGGAGTTTGGGGAAATAAACCGTGGTTATTATTTGTGGTGAAAATCGATTTGTGATAGCCAAAAAATCGAGTGTAATATCGAACCGTATTGAAGGGTAACTTGGGCACATCAGTGGGCGTATGATGGTCGAGTTTTTATAATATAATGTTACATACCATAAATGCTAGAAATATTAGGTGTCAACTAAATAATACTGAGTTTACCAACATCAGACGCCTGACGGGATTTAAACCTACGTTCCAAAACTTTTGAATGACATACATATGTACCACATTATGTATGTATATGTAAGGTTCATTTAGGATTATATATATTTTAGAGAGAAAGGGTTAACTAGCAACAGTAATAATTAGTACCTATTTAAAATATAAAATTATCATTAGACTTGTTATAAGCTAAATTCCCTTAAAACCACCCCAACCATCTGAGCGAAAGATTTGAAATATTAAAAGCTATTATTTATAAAGCCATTATAAATATTAAAGAATCTATTCTTAAAGTGTAGACGACGTAATTCGGCCGGGCGAGGCGATTATAACGATTAAATATTCATTAACGAATTTTTCTTTTTAAAAGCTGAAAAAATGGCGTAAGAAGAAAATTGCCAATTAGGACCTCCCCGGCTCCTACCTTCGCATTAAATTGAATTTTCTTCTCAAGGAATGTATAAAGTGAGTGTTAGGATGTTTAGCGTACGAATTATATTACGATTGTAGCGTCGGTGAATGTTTTAAGGTTCCCTAATATGCGAGATGTTAAATAATTGCTTTGATGGAAGTAAATGATTTACTTGACGTTTCAATTCGGCGTGGATTATGTTTTGTAAGCGAGGAAACATAAATTAGTATCTTTTTGGATCATCCTTTATTCTTTTTGCTTTTTACATTTAGGTAGGTACCTACTTAGGATACATAAACAAAGTAAAATTACAATATATGTGTAACAAGTGTTCTGTGCTTCGAGCTGAATTATATCAAATTAAAAAGTAGGTACCTAACTCTATTTACAGGTACTCGTATTTCGTGGGACAGTAGAAAACGAAAAAAAATGCATTAATTTATAATGACCATGAATATCTTTAATTTCAGAACACAGTCTTGTTCTTATCGCAAACTTAAAACCTCAAACCTAGAGTTCACATGCATTTTTAGTTAATCATCATCCACTACATAGTATAAAATAAAGTCACTTTTTCTGTCCCTATGTCCCTTTGTACGCTTAAATCTTTAAAACTACGCAACGGATTTGAATGAGATTTTTTTTAATAGGTAGATAAATCAAGAGGAAGGTTTTTATGTAGGTATAGTACCCGTGGGAAGCCGGGGCGGGTCGCTATTATGGATAAGATATTTATAAGCATTAACGTAAAAATAAATCTACGAACGTGTTTCACGATATATGCAAAGAAACAAATGTCAATGATGGTCAGCCATATTTGTTTACATTTTTTCGTATCTTACTGGCGCATAGAATAGTGCACGGCCTGTACACGGCAGATAAAATTGGCAAAGTCGAGTAAGTAGTCTTTAATCTAAATATTTACTTATTTTACGTCATTTTAGAATATACGATGGCCCACACATATTCGAAAGGACATATAAACTTAGCACTGTCTAAGTATCATAGGCTTTTATAGTTTTGGTAGGGTAAACTGCCATGTAATAGGCACAGCTCCCGGTCCGTTACGTAGGTATGCAGTGTTAGCTTCTCGCTCAATTATTCATGCAATTAACTGATTATAGCGACATCCGGCGACACCGCCCCGAACTACAACTACTGTATAGCACCACCCGCACCCTTACTATTTGCATTAGGGTTTAGTTATTGGTATACTGTTATTTTAAAGACAAACGGGTCTTAATCGCGTAAAATTACGTTTAATTATATCCTGACGTTTCGGGCATGACGTTACACCCGTGGTCGCAGGCAGACTGACAGACAGTCTATAATTAAACGTAAGTTTACGCGATTAAGACCCGTTTGTCTTTAAAATATGAGTGATAATCGTGAAAGTTTAAATCAATATATTGGTATACTGTGTTGTTCGTGAATTCCACAAGTTCCTTGGTGCAGATTATCCACAGCTACGTGTAAGTGTATCGCTTTTTGCTAACTAGTATTGTATTGGTTATGAATGCGATGCCGTGGTAATACCAGCAGACGCTGTACCAGAAGAGCGACGTCTTGTCTTACCCCATTATCCCATTAAAAAAAACCGTTTCATCTTAACCCACCTTATCTTACTTGGGCTTGACAGCTACACGAGCGTTCTTGCGGCTACCCGTCTCTTTGTAATCAATCTAATCGAGAGACGGGTAGCAGATGTGCTAAGGTCGCAGATAGCTTCCATACTAATGATAATATACTATACTTACTACAGTGCTTAGCCGCTTTGAAGTAAATCCTGACACCTGTCATTGCCATACATTATGTGTCAAAAACATGGATTAAGAATATGGATATGGATTTGACAACGTAATAATAATAGCAAGAACGAAAGGGATGGTCTTATGAAACTTTTAACTAGTGGAAGTGAAAAGGAACGATAATCGTCCGTCCTTATCACTGTGCCACTATTTTTTGTGTGTGTGTGTGTTAGATGCTAAGTCTAAGGGCCACACACACAAATATCTTCTTAGTAGTAAGTGACTATGTCTATCCCTCTTAGTAGCACACTATGTGCGGCCCCTCGGTCAAAAAGTTGTTGGTGGCAGATAATGTATTGAACTGACAGCTGACTTCATAGCGGGCAGCGGCCGAGCACTGTATGGTAACAGAGGCCGAACGAAGTGTTGCCTTTCTCTCGCACTTGTCAATTCGCACGTTAGGTGACAGAGAGGCAACACTTCGTTCGTAGTTCACGGTAGGGCCTCAGTAACTAGCAGCTATGTAAATGTAAGTATTTAAAAAGGTCGTGTATAGAAAAAAAACGTAGTGTATAGATGGGTTATGTGGCAACACGGTTTGTGTTGATGATTTGAATTACATAAAAAAAGCAATAAATTAAAAAATGGTGTTTTGAGTTCAAATGTAAACCTTATCGTATGTTTATAGACGTGACTGTACATTCGTAGAACTATTATAATTATAATTTGTGTTCGTATTAAGGGCATGAGATAAGGATAGGTAACGTCACCCTAGGTGTAGCGACGTAAGTGTTACGTGAAACAATGTAGCGTTTTAGAGCAGATTAATACGAGTAAGTGAACGCCGGAACGTTACATAATAAATTGCTGTAAGTAACACTGGGAGTTTATTACGTGTCTAGAGTTAAAGTTTTGTAGCGACTGCCTTTCACGAGAGCTCGTATGGAGCCGGCAATATGTCGAATATTTGTCGGTAACTGGCTTAAATACTTAGAAATATACAGTGAGTAAATGCATTACGAGGTAAATGCCCATAATCGCCACGCTGGGAAAGCGGATTGGCGATTGCAGTAATGTGCCCACTATGATGACGCTGCTGCCCATCATAAGCTTTTTTTATCAAGAATGTCAGTAGCACTTTAATCCCTTAGTTGGCGCTTACGACATCCGTGGGAAGAGTTAAGGTGGTGACAAATCTATTCTTACTGCTGTCACCACACGGCCGAACTGTATAATAAATAGTACTATTTAACGTACGGTATAGACACAGCCTGCCTCCCACTGAAAGTGCGGTTCCTGCTCCGATGACCGCCCAGTTTGGCATGTCTTTTTCCACTCACACAAACATGATACTCGTGCACCTACACGAGCTTAGGCCGTGGGTTTTGGCTGGGCTGGCAGCGGGTAACCGACGACGTGTCAGAGAAACCATCCTCAAACATTCACGAACAAAACATTCGAACGTCGTCGGCGGCGGACACGCGTCGGTCGCCGGTCGCCGGCCAGAAAACCCACGGCCTTACGCCGCGGCCACGACATCGGTCTGAGGCGACCGGCTTAGCGGAAAACGTATGGTGCTCCCTGTCGTACCCATATCGGCATCCCGCTCCAACTCATGGATTCGCTCGCCGCTGGTTGCCTTAGACCAATGTCGTGGCCGGGCCGTTAGGCCGCGGTCGTTTCGGCTTTCGGCTCGCCGCCAGCGGCCGACAGCGGCGGCGGGCCGAAACGACCAGGGCCTAATACCAACGCATTTATTTCATACATTTTACCGCCACTGTCCGAGCTCTGCCAGCAAGTAAATGTAATGCGGGCGACGAATTTAAGTAGTCATATGTATGCTAAAATTGTTTGTTTTTTAAAAATAATGCATTTTAATCGTAAATAAGTTAAATGTACATTGGTTTCTAAATTAACTAGTTATGTCCAATGCTCTTTAAATAAGAGAGTACTGCTATATAAAAAACAAGTATAAATTTCATAGCTTTAATTTAAGTTTGCATTTAATCCCAAGTCACTAACGTAATATATTCAAATATACCATCTCTCTAATAAGATAATCATAATCTTACATGGAAACATACTGCCTAAACCCTTTACCGAAGCCTTCACGACATAACCTTCAGATCCACGTCACAAATGACGCAAGGACCGGTCAGATTTGACGGGCCTTACACCCTTTTCAAATTAACCGACGCGGCAGCGCCCCTGTATGTTATTACTGTCAATTTATCACCATACATAATTAATTTTCATTTGTGAGCAAGTGTGTATTCCGTTACGTTATATTTGATCATTTATTCACGCTTCAAAGGCGGCCAATTAGATCGGATAGTGTGTGAAGTAAACTATGCTATTAAGTAAGTGTTACGAAGTTGGCTGCAATCTACGCAAATAGGCTGAGAAGCTTGGAATTAAATGAGATTTGTGGCTATTTGAAAGTAAAGCGACTATCAAACATAAGTTATGAAGGTAAACTGGTGGCAGTAGTAGCACGTAATAATTATAACGATTTTTTTTCAACACGTCGGTTGGTTGGTACCTTTACAGTTTAGAGGGGAAACTAATTGAGTTATGCATATCAAAATTATGAAAATATAGTTTGATTCGATTGATATAATATTCCGGCTGCAAGCGACGCACTGGTTGTACACATGGCTTCTTTGCAATGATTAGATTAGATTAGATTAATTTATTTCTTAATGAAAATTACATGTCATTTGTTAACAAATAGCACAAATTCACAAATTGATCGTCAAATGTATATAAAATAATAATAATCAATGAATTATCAAACAAGGCTACGCGTGCTACGCAGCTGTAGCTCTCTGCTACGAATTTTTGCTTTGACGCCTAAGATTTATAAAAATATCTGTATCTATTTATTATTTGGACATGACTTAAGAATACATTATAATAACATAAACTCTATTTTTTTCCCATAGCTAATTATTTAATATGTTAATTTCTGATGTACGGTGAACGAGTTGTGTATTTAGCTACAGGAGCACATCTTTGTGAGTCGCCTGTGAATTCACACATTTTGTGAACTGACAGGATTTATCTGAATGAAGTACTAGCCCTCAGCAGCTTATAATCTGTCATTTAAGAATAAGAATTAGAAATGTTTATTATCATAAAACAATATTTGCTTGGTTAAATTAACAATTTACATGTGAACAGTGAATTGCGCTAAAAGGTCTTCACTCAGCATGATGTCTCTCAGTGAAACGCACTACGTGACGCTGATTTTCAGTGAAGCCCATATGAACTAAAAGACACTATCATCTAGTATAACATCACCAAAACATGTCG
>JALPQI010010497.1:0-34978 GCA_025490895.1 Thaumatotibia leucotreta
CTTTGCCTGTTATTGCAGCCCCTAGGTAGTGGTGTGATAATACTGATACTGTAGAAAATATTGCTCGAGCTGTAAACTATGGGTTGGAGTCAATATAAAAAAATTAAATAAAAAGCCTTTATTTGGAGACCCCTCTTTGGGTGAAGGCCTCCTCCAGTGCTAGCCAGTTTTTTCTGTCTTTGGCCTTCTTTGACGAATCCTTGCCCGCTGTAGCCACGATTTCGTCCAGCCATCTTTCTTTGGGCTTTCCTCGATTCCTGGTTTCCGTTGGACGACATAGAGTCCAATAGTACCTAGAAAAGAAATAAGGTAAACCTCTGAGAAAAGTTGATTGCCTCAAATGAAGATCTGTCAAATCCAGTTTGTTTAAAAAGTCTAACATAAATTATGACTTAGAAGATATTTGTTCCCTGTTTCAATAACTTCTGTTATTCATTTCATAAATTTTGACTTTTTACTTGCGGACGCTGTAGGTATAAGGTATAACTTCTTTGATCAGAAATCAACAATTCATTACTCTATGCTATTGAACCCTGTGCAGTCCAAAGAAATAAAGTATGCATAATTTTTTATTTTTTATTTTAAGGCAAACAGTACCTCCTGCGACCTTTACCAGGTCAATCAGTCCATCTTGTGGGGGGCCTACCTACGCTGCGCGTTCCGGTACGTGGCCACCACTCGAGACCGGTCATTGTGGCAATCTTTAGGGGAGGCCTATGTTCAGCAGTGAACGTTTTTCGGCTGATATGATGATGATGATGATGTAACAGTACCTAACTGAAGCTTTACCATTGC
Organism: Thaumatotibia leucotreta; assembly: GCA_025490895.1. Classification (NCBI taxonomy): domain Eukaryota; kingdom Metazoa; phylum Arthropoda; class Insecta; order Lepidoptera; family Tortricidae; genus Thaumatotibia; species Thaumatotibia leucotreta. The sequence goes on from JALPQI010010497.1 coordinate 796, forward strand.
CTTTCAATATAGGTATATCCGGGATATACGTTATATATCGTTTCCCGTTGGGAAATACTGCCAACAACGATATTATTTATTTAACTATCAACAGAACATCACTATTCTAGCAACCTGACACTCGAGGGGTTGATTGAAAATGTGCGATATATTCTACCGAACACGATACTCTTTTACGGCTCGAGGCACCATTTGTGAGTTCTGATTCAGTAAAGTGGTTTTCTATTGCATGAGAATATCAAATTAGATATACAGCTTGTATTTTTAATATTACCTCAAACCGTAACCAAATGCAGGTATTATTTTATCTTATTTTATTGAGGTGAGGCCCTTGCCGATCTACTTCGACCCATTGGGATTTTTTGTGTAACTGCCCCCTATTTCGCCTACCCCAGGGATTGTTCTATCAGCTCAATATGTTTGAGGACGGACTCTAGCGGCAGCGTTTTCATCCTTTGTCTGGCGAGGACATGGCATTCGCACATCAAGTGTTTCACTGTCTCCTGTTCCTCTCCATACATTCTACAGTGCTGTCAGAAAGACCCATATTGGCCAAAACACGCACGTAGGTGTTTGTATCACGAATTGATCGTCATCAACATCATATCAGCCGAATTCAGTTTCGGCGAAGACGTTCAATGCTGAACATAGGCCTCCCCCAATGATTGCCATAATGGTGGTGCGCCACCCGCTTCCAGCGGACTACTGCGAACCTCGCCAGTACGTAGAACCGACGGCCGTTGGGGCGGATAGGTTCTCTAGTGGCGGCCATGTACCGGAAGGCGCAGCGTAGGTAGGCCCCCCACAAAGTGGACTGATGACCATGAACTAATATTGCAAGTTTTTTTTTAACCATTAATAAGTAATTATTTTTTGAAGAATTGTATTAGTGTAATGCGATCACTAAATTGTCTCATGAAAGGGATTTGCATGTGGTGATACATTTAATGCTGATTTTTGTTTAATAAAATAAGACGGGAATTTTCTATAACTAACATGTATGAAAATTGGTTTAGTAGAACAAAGGAAGTATGAGTTTTGCAGAGAAAGATTAGGGAAAAGGGGGCCGGGAAGTGGAATATCAAGACTTACCTTATAACTTTTTTCGTGTTTTTAAAGCTGCTGCCAAATTGAGATAGGAAATTAATAAGATGAATTTAATAGTAATATCTATGTATGTATACTAAGAATTATGCTTCCCACAAAGTTTTACTTAAAATAATTGACATTTGGATAAACTTATCTGAGCGTTTACTTAAATGGTATTTCTTTGTACCCAAAATATAGACATATTTGTACCGTTGTCCAAAAGTTTATCTGTTTATCATTTTCCATCATCATCTTCATAATCCACACCATCATATTTTATGCCTACTCTTCTGGTTTCATAGTTCAAAATAATTTTTAGAAAATGTTTATCAATGAAATTGCATATCGAGATTGCCTACACTTTCAATAAACTGCATTGTAATAAATAGATAATTCATTTCATTAGTGTCTATAAAATGATCTTTTTCTATAATAATACATTTGATTTTACCAATTCAAAAATTATTATTTTTGGCAATCAATTTCTCACACGATCTCGTTTGACCCGTTTGAACACAGTTTGAATTAAAGTCATATTTAATCAAATAATTCCAGATTATAGTAACCATTTCTACAATTCGTAATAGTTATTTCATCAAACCAAACACCCACAAGTAGCCTAAATAAATCTTATACGACAAAAGAACACTCACATACGCTCACTCCAAAACTCTAAAAGTCCTAACCCCCAACTATTTCCCATCAAGTTACACCCTTACCACATTAAGGGGGGAAATCTTTTCATAGCCCCTAGCGGGAGGGGATGTAAAACGGCTTACAAGGCGGCATTATTAAATTGGCTACGGTACGAGTGCAGACATTCGCAGCTCCATTCAGATTCTACAGAAAAATATAGCGAATTACTGACATTCATGAGTTGTGGCCCGTACTACGGATTAGCGTTATTCTTTTCTTTTTTGTGTTAAATACATTCAGAATATTGCGAGACCGAAGGCTCGGAGACTCTAAGGGCCCTAGTGTGTCACCCCCAAGTAATTTAGAGCGAGGCCGAAGGTCGCGCTGCTAGAAAATAGAGCTACCAAGCTTTCAACCACGTTGGTATCCATATAAGCCGAGCCTGAATTCTGTAGTTGCATAACATTACTAACTTTATACGTAAGTCACGAAAAGTCGCACAGGTGTATGTTACAGATGTTATTAACCCAAAACCATTGTATTTTCACGGAAAACTGATACTGAAGATCGTGTGACAGAAAACACAATGTTGTGTGGACATTTCTGTGAACAACTGAAAAAAAAGTATTATGCACTGGATATACTAGTAGAGGTCCAAATGGAAAAAATTGTGCGCTGTGAGTTACAGTTTTGTAATGTTTACCAGAGCTAGAGGGTGTAAAAATAAAAAAAAATAGATGTGGAGGGAAAACCAATTCCCCCCCTGAACGAGGGGGGAGGGGGGTGAATGTGCAAACGGAAGGGTTATGTTTAAAATTTTTTCGTCTAATATTTAGGCCTACTATTCATTGTTTGGTATCATTTTCATATAAAACAGACACGGGGAATTCATTTTTGATAATAAAAATGAGGATTTTCATATATTAAAAATAATTATTGGTATAAAGGTAAAATAATCAGCGTTTTTATTTTGATTGTTGCTTTATATAAGTGTTACCAAATAAAATGAAAATAAAAAAAATAGTACAAGATAGCATATTTATTGTAGTTTTTAAAAATATATACTTTTTGGAACTTTCCATGCAAAAATAAGTTGTAAAAAAATTGCACCCTGTCGCGTACCTCGAATAAAAAAGGGACGTTGCTTTGACTTATTGTTGAAAGTACGTTTCTACTGCGGGAATTTAGCGATTTTGGGAAAACAAAATACTTCATAATGTCTTTTAGGGCAAATTGCATCAACCTGGGTTAGCCAAGTAACCCGGGTTAAACGTTTATTTCACACGGAATTTAATAATTGATACATTTCTTATGAAGTAAGTGACTGACCCGGCACTATACAGAGGATATCTGAGACATCAGCCTATTTGATAATATTAGGATGGCTCTTGAACAGCTCAAAAATAACAGGGCGTCTGGGGCAGACGGAATTATAGCTGAGCATCTGAAGCCAGGTGGTAAACCAATCCTTATGGCCCTTCAGAAGTTATTCAACTCCGAAAGGGAGAACGCCTTAGGCATGTAACAGAAGAGTGGTGGTACTGTTCTTGAAAAAAGATGACAACGCCTTATTGAAGAACTACCGATCCATCTCACTTCCGAACCATATTTATAAGATGTTTTCAAGAGTCATTATCATTACGAATCGTCTTGCACGCAGGCTTGATAACTTCCAGCCTCCCGAACAAGCCGGCTTCCGAATTGGCGTTTCGTAAATGTTATACAGAAGACCGAGGAATAGGTATAACCTGCCCCTCTGTTTAGCGTTTGTGGACTACGATAAGGGGGGTTTCCATGACGTACTAATGCGGTTTAATTTAGGTCGAGAGAAAGGGACAAGGCTATACGAGTCGTGTATCACTGCCCCTTTCCCAGAACCTAAACTGAATCGCATTAGTACGTCATGGTAACCCCCAAGGCCTTCGATTTGATCGAAACTCTGGGTACTACTACAGTCTCTTTAACGGTACCAAGTAGACTACCGCTGTGTCGAAATGTTGAGGTGTTTGTACGAAAGCGCCACTATGTCAATCCGACTCCAAGACCAGAGCTTGAAGCATATCATACTGCAGCGGGGAGTCAGGCAAGGAGGTGTCATCATCTCCCCTAATCTGTTTACCGCTACACTGGAAGATGTCTTTAAGACTGGATTGGAGAAGGTGAGTATCAACAGCGAGTACCTCGCTCACCTTCGATTCGCTGATGATATGGTGGTCTTGGTTGAGACCTTGGAAGATTTCAGTACGATGTTCGCTGACCTCAGTTGCGCCTTCGAGCGGGTTCGTCTTAGGATGAACATGGATAAGACGAAAACTCCCGTTACAATCGGAGACTAAACTCGAAGGTGTAGACGACTATAATATATCTAGGACAAACTACCCAGTTAGGTAGGTCCAACTTTGAGTAAGAGGTCAATCATCGAATCCGACTAGATTCTTTATTCCGCAGATCTTGAATGCAAACGTATTTGATCAGTGTGGCAACACACACTGATCAAAGATTTAAAAGAGTAATGACATACGGTACTGAAACGTTGTCGCTTACAATGGGCCTCATAAGAAAGCTTAAAGTCACCCACCCCAGGGCAATGGAGTGGGCTATGGTGGGAGTCTCTCTGCGAGGTCGTATTAGAAATGTGACGATCCGCAGCAGAACCGAAGTATAGCTCCATAGCTCTCCGAATCACTAAACTAAAAGTGGCAATGGGCGGGGCACATTGCACGTAGAACCGATGGCCAATGCGGCGGCCTCGCAGGTGGAAGGCACAGCGTGGGTGGTGGTGATAGGTGGGTAGGTGGCCCCCACAAGGTGGACAGTGAAGGTCTCAGGAGTCCACTGGATGCGAGTGGCGCTGGACCGGTCCTTGTGGCAATCTTTGGGGGAAGTCTATGTTCAGCAGTGGACGTTTCTCGGCTGATAATGGTAATAATGATGATTTATGAAGTACACGTTTAACAATTGATTGTCAAATTCCATATGATATATACTTGTAACGTGGGTGAACTGGGTTAGTTGTTTAGTCCCGGTTAGTGAAAATTACCTTTATCGTCTTTGGTAATGAGATCATTACCTAATAACACTTGTAAAAATAATTACCCATTCCGACTCATGTGATCAGATACTATATGTCATCCTATATGTGATCAGATAGACCAGATATATAATATACACGCGGTATACAATAATCGATAAAATCTAAAAATAGAATCTGAACAAATAAAATTCTTAATAATCTTAGGTTATTTAAAAAAAGAAGATCAGAAAATATTCAATTTACTTTCATATCAATAAATATTTACGATTTTAGTATAAACAATAATATATAAGTACAAAAATATGGATAATCTATGAGCATTTGCCGGCACAAAAGTCTCTTTTTTGAGGTTACGCGGAGGTTTTTGTTGGCGGTACGCGACAGGTAATTTTTTTTTCAGTGAATTTTTGTATGAAAGACGACAAAATATGTATATTTTAAAAAACTGCATTAAAAACGCTATCGTACACTATTTTTTTTAATTGGATAAGTTTGTTTTTTAATACTTATATGACCCTTAAATTAAAATTAAAACGGTAACTTTTTTACTTTTACTCCAAAAAATCTACATTTTTATATGAAATTGCTCATGTTTATGATAAAAAATGGATTTTCCAGGCCCGTTTTACACGAAAATGATACCAAACAATGCATAGTAAGCCTAATTAATTAGTAAAAAAATATTAAACGCAACCCTTTCGCATGCACATTCAACCCCCCCCCCCATGCTCAGGGGGGAATTGGTTTTCCCTCCACATCTAAAAACAACTATTTTGAAGCCCTCTAGCACTGGTTAAAATTACAAAACTGTAACTCGCAGCGCACAATTTTTCTCAACTTTGTATGGACCGTGACCCTTACTATACCCGCAGATCCTAAGTATGACGAGTATGAGAGATCCGTAGAATAGATAATTTTACAGGTATAGGGACGAAGCTATCCTAAGGTTTGTTATTAACCTCTCATTTTCACTAGCCGAGGACAGAGATAGGTGGCGCAAATAGTAGGTATTCGACGGACGTAAAATACACGACGATGCTTGGTTTAAGACACTCCCTAGTAAGCACGTCAAGCGCCATCACCTGCTCGCGACAGACCAACTACACCTGCGAGAGTTGTGGTTGTGTTTGTGGCTCCCGTATTGGCCTACGCTATGAAAAACGCTGTTGCCCCACCTGACACTGCTTGTATGGTCTTTTATAGACTCTCAAGGCCAATGATGTGATTCCTTGGTATAACACCGTCCCCACAACTTAGAACTCACAAGTGTAATCTTGCTTAAGACTTAAAAATCCCAACTAGCGTGAATCAGAAAGAGTATTAGGTGCCTACTATTAAAGCCAAAACAAAAGCGTTTTTATAAGATTTTCAATGCGAGTTCTTCCAGTACCAGTATAAATGTTTCGACGTTTTAGGTAAGTATCTAAGTATAATTATAGCAAGTATTAACAGAATCGTGTACAACATGAGAGAACAAATAGTAACGCCACACATTGAGTAAAATCCACTAAGTCAAACTAGCTCCTACGACTTAGTCGTCAAGGTCCACATTCGCATGCAAATCATTATAAAAATGCCACGATATTCGTTTATGACGTTCATTTCCTTAAATTGTATGTTACATGGAAGTGTTTTCTAAAGGATACTAATGGATTATCTTATTCTGCGACAATATTTTTCAGAGTAATAAAGCAAGTCAGCAGAAAATATTACATGAATAAAATACAAATAATGTAAGTATTGTACTTGAAGGTAAAATTCCTTCACAAATGCGACACTGTGCAGACGACGTTTACTGCCACTTACACAATTTAGGGTTAACCATCTAAACACAGGATTAACTGGTTGAATCCTACTTTTTTTATATTCTAACCGTTAAAATTCGGGTTGGTGACCTAGCCCGGATTAGCAATGTACAAGTTGCAGAACATTTTCAAAATTGCGGGAATATACTCGGAAATTTCCGAGAATTTTCATGAGAATTTAAGAGTAAGTTCTCATTGAGAATGTTTCCAAGAGAACTTATAAAAATGTGTAGTAAATAATTATTTTAAATCGTAAATAAGTAAATAAGGCAATAATTATAACTCATAACTCTCATATGGCATGTATCTAGTACGGTCTACGGTCTACGAGTATTTAGAGCATACTAAATAACGATTTTACACTACTAAAAAGCAAAAAATAAAATATTTTAAAATAAAAATAAGACCGCCTTCAAAAATTCACCCGAACTAAAAAGTAAAAATAATTTTAGTTCCTACTTCTTAGGATTTCCTACCCAAACCTTTAAACCTTTTACCCTATTCATTGAAATAAAATATTATGGCTAGGTATCCTACAGAATTCTTAAAAGTCGGTGCCAAGCCAAATATGTTCACTTCGGGAGTATATGACTGTATTTGATAGAGCTTTGTATCTTACTGTCACTCCGGTTATGCTTTCATCAAAATGACTGAGGTAGATCATTCTGGTGATACAAACATAATCGGAGTGACAGTAAGTTACAAAGCTCTATCTAATACAGTCATATACTCCCGAAGTGAACATATTTGGCTTGGCACCGACTTCTAAGAATTCTGTAGGATACCTAGCCATAATATTTTATTTCAATGAATAGGGTAAAAGGTTTAAAGGTTTGGGTAGGAAATCCTAAGAAGTAGGAACTAAAATTATTTTTTACTTTTTGGTTCGGGTGAATTTTGAAGGCGGTTTTATTTATATTTTAAAATATTTTATTTATTGCCGATAGCAAATCGCTACAAACAGACAGCAAAACATTTTGAAGCCATTGCTTATAAAATGATATAATATAATAAACATTATAGTTGCGGATTCCTAAATAGTACGGTCAAATCGTATATTAAACTCGCAAAACATGTAGTAAAGCTGCATTTTTGGTATGTTATTTAGACACCATAGGGCAGTATAAAACCACATTTTGCAAGCAAAAAAAAGTTGTGCTAGCTGCGTTATACGTGAAAAACTGTGAAATTTACTGTCTATTTTTAGTTTCTGATTTTTATAAAAAAAGCCTTACGTTTTTTGACAATATGTATCAGGTGGCGTTTAAAGATGAATGAATTTGTAACAAGATGAGATAACATGCATTACCGTAGGTCTTATAGTTTCAGAGATTCGAGACTTCAAATAGTACCCTGTTTTGTAAACTAGATAAAATGTTGAGTTTTGCTAACGTTTTTGGTTTAATATCGCCTTACCTAATTATGCTACGAAAAACATGAAATAATTATCTTATAGCGCAATTAATATTCTTTCAATTAAGGGTAAAATCAGGTCAGTAAACTTTGTAATTGAAAATAAAAACGCGTAATTCAAAAGGCAGTAGGCCCGTTATCTAAGTTTTTCATACAAATCGCAAGTCGTGTTGCAAAGCTGCAATTTTAGTATATTATAAAGGTGCTATAAGGAAGTACAAAAATGCATATTACAAGAAAAACAAAAAAGGAACTTCAGCATAGGACGAAAAAAACAGAAAAAACATTGGACTTCTTTTACTTTTTGACGTTTAATTAAAAAACTATTATCTTTTTGATACTAATTGCTACAAAACTTAGAAAGAATATTAAATTCGAAAGGATTTGAGCTACCTTGCATTACCCTAAATTATATAGATTTAGAGATACGACATTTCAAAATGTGCCCTTCATTAAGTTAAGAAAATAAGTGCATGTTTTGAAGCCTCGCATACCCCCAACTATAAGACTTACAGTAATTGTTATCGGCTCAATTTGTTTCAAATTTAATATAGTTATTATCTACAATTACTTTTTTTCCCTTAGCGCGAACGTTTTGCCAATAATTAGTGAATAGCTTTAACGTAACCTAAAATTTGTTTATGTTTTGATAAAAGGGCACTTTGTGAAATGTCGTATCTCAAAATATATATAACTTACGGTGAAGCAATGTAGCTCAAATCCTTTCAAATTTAATGCTCTTTCTTAGTTTTATAGCAATTAGTATCAAAAAGATAATAGATTTTTAGTTAAACGTCAAAAACTAAAAAAAGTGCGATTTTTTTTCCGTTTCTTACGTTCTATGCCCAAATTATTTTTTTGTTTTTCTTTTAATATGCATTTTCGTATATATCTATAAGGCCTTTATAATATACCAAAATTGCAGCTTTGCAACTCGACTTGCGATTTGTATGAAAAACTTAGATAGCGGGCCTCCTGCCTTTGGAATTTCGGGTTCATACTTTCAAGTACAAAGTTCACTGACCTAATTTTACCCTTAAATTAAAGAATATTAAGTGCGCTATAAGGTCATTATTGCATGTTTTTCGTAGCATAATTAGGTGAGGCGATATTAAGTCGAAAACGTTAGCAAAACACAAAATTTTATCTAGTTTACAAAAAGGGGTACTTTTTAAACTCTCGAATCTCTGAAACTATAAGACCTATGGTAATGCATGTTAGCTCAACTTGTAGGAAATTTATTAATCTTTAAACGTTTTTTGACATATGATATCAAAAAACGTAAGGTTTTTTAAATAAAAATCAGAAACTAAGAAATGGCCGTAAATTTCGCAGTTTTTCACGTACTACCCAGCTAGCACAACTTTTTTTTGCTTGCAAAATATGGTTTTATACTGTCCTATGGTGTCTAAACAACATACCAAAAATGCAGCGATACTATTTGGTTTGCGAGTTTAGGGTAAAATTATGTACGATTTGACCGTACTAAAATAAGAATGAACATTTGACAGTTTAGAAATGAGCCTTATATATGTAACGTTAAAACTATCAAAAATATGGTGAGTCATAATATATTAATAAGGATTAATATATAACAGTTAAAAGTTCTTTCTTAGAAATCGGCAACTATAAGCTATAGCCGAGTAACTATAAACATAACGTGTCACTTTTGTTTACACGGGAGCGCTTATCTTTTGTTCTTTCTGCCGATAGCAAATCGCTACAAACAGAAAGACAATATATTTTTAAGTAAATAATTATGCTTCTAAATATTGCTGAAAGCCATTGCTATTTAAATGATATTGTAAACATTACGAAACTAAAAGATTCTAATCGAAAATTGTTGGTGTAAGGAATCCTGTTAACAGTGAATACGTTTAGGTATATAGGTAAAACCATGGTTTTTCTTTCCGAATCCGGTTTAAATATAAAATATGAAATAACCCTTTAAACGTCAACAGTTCGCAGAAATCCTGTCGTAAAAGTGCCCTAAACGCCTGTTTCGCGTTCTCGCATTCATTTGTTTATCACTTTATCCATTCCTGTTCTGATAGCTTGACGAGCGCGACTGTACGCAGAGATTATTCAGCCAGGTTTTGTTAATCTTTATATTGGCAAATTTAAAAACCATGCATCCTAGCATTTATGCATTTGTGCCATAATGTAAGCAACAATACTGTCAAAAACATGTTTTTAAATACACCTTATTTTGCCCATGACTGGCCATAGGTACCTACTTATATGGCTTCGTATGCATTAGAAGGTTAAAAATACTGATCAAAACATCAATACAGCTGATCGCAAAAAAGTTAAAATTTGCTCTCTAAATATTAAGTTTTTTTTTGGAACATCAAAAAGCACACCCTGATCTTCTTTATTATTTACTTCTTCTTCTTCTTCAATTGGAAGAAATACGTACCAACTCGCAACCAATTAGAAGGATTCTAACAACTCTAGAACAATGTCAAAATAAAAAGTAGTAAGAAATGTCTTACTATCTGATTTATAAATTCACTGTGACATAGTTCCTTAATGCCATAGAATTTCAATTGGTTGACTGTACGTGCAAGTGTCTTGCCTCTTAAAGCAATGAGAATGTTTCCAACTCAAACGGGGTGTCGTAAAAGTCCAATCTGTATATTGCGTGGCCCCGCCGAGCAATCAGAGGGTGCGATGAAAAATTTATCAACGCGAAATGCAGACTTTGGTGTTGTGTAGTTTTGTTCTGTGTCTTTTTATTCCTTTGTTAACTGTTAACCTGTATTTGGATACTGTCGTTCGTGTTGACGGCTACTTTTAGCTAAATACGATTGCAAAATGACGGTTGCAAAAAAACCTTTATTCATAAACGTCTCGTAACATAGCAAGCCACTAAGTATTCTTTGTCCTGTTTGGTCTTTTCAATATGGCTTTGAGAGCGAAAGGGACTAACAATACCTAGCAGCTTGCTAAGTAAATAAATAAAATAAATAATACTTTGGGACATCATACACAAATCGACCTAGTCCCACGGTAAGCTCAATTAAGGCTTGTGATGGGTACCAAGCGAAGATATATATAATAGATAGATAGGTACATAAAAACATAGACAGCCATGACCAAGGAATAAATATTTGTGATAAATAAATACACAAATAATGCCCTCGCCGGGATTCGAACCCGGAACCTCAAGCTTCGTATTCGTAGGCAGGGTCACTATCAACTAGGCTACGGAGGCTGACAAGTTAGGAAATATTTATGAATAAGGGGTAAATGTATAACTATGAACAGTCTAAGCTAAAGTAAGATTGAACGTTAGGAATTGAAGAAAATTACGAAAAAACGCTCGCAATTGCAACGAAATATTTCGATTCAGGTTATGAAGGTCGCTGGGATACGCAGGATGCAGGTCGCATCTAACCGGTACATGTGGAGATCCAGAAGCCTATGTTTAGCAGTGGATGTCTTATGGCTGAGATGTTGATGATGATTTCAGTTCAAGATCGGAATCTAAAAAGATCATTGTATTCAGCTGAACTGAACATGTTTTGGGGGTCTAAAAAGAAAAACGCAATACTCGTTCTATCTTTTTCTCCATTTCTTTCACAACCCAACTATTTTCTGGTCTAATAGAAATGTCTAATCGCATTGTATTTACAAAATTTCCTGACAATACGATGTGTGATTTTAAAATAAAAATCAAACTACGTTTGTACGGAAAATGGGTCAAACTCAAAATCATGTTATGAGTCTTTCCGGTGGACATTTTAAAAGTTAAGGGCTATGAGAGTTAATTTTCTTATTAAACCCTTATTGTCATTTAAAGGCACTCCTTTCCTATTGAATTGTATGATAAAAATCACGACTACACTCCTACCAGTTACTTACTATTGGCCACAGGAAAGAGGGGCTCTACAGTTCAGCTGAACACGCACTTTTTCTTTCCTGTGGTCGATAGTTAACAGCCTGTGGACAGGTAGTAATGATTTTTATCATACAACGCAATGAAAACGGAGTACGTCTTAATGAAGATAAGGCTTTCATAAGAAAATCAAGCCTTAACTTTTAAATTGTCCACCGGAAAGACTCCGAACATGGGTTTGCGTTTGACCCAAATCGAGCATGCAAAACTACCAACGCAAGAGTCCCACATACCCCCCCATTGCACGGTCTACCCACGACCAGGGGGGATGCGTAAATGCATTCTCCACTCCGTGAACAAAAAAAAAAAAAAAAGTTACTGGGAACCCCATCACTATACGCAACTCATAAGTCACTACTTCTTAAATAATGCTGTCTTGAAATCTTGCTAATAGGTACATGAAACTAATTACTAGGTAATAACTGCATCGACAATGTCGTAACATTGTTTTGGTGGATCGATACTAACAAATATTGGTATTTTCCTTCACAATTTATTTGAGACGAAAAGGACATTACGTATCTGGTAATCTTATAACTGCAGACATATATATGAAAATAGATGCCGCATGTTATCGATCTGGGTGAATAATGAATATCAATTATACAACGTGTTGCTTATTAAGGTAGTGGTTCTCTTATTAATTAACGTATGCTAAATATGTGGCAGTTTAGGATAGGTATTTTGTAAGGTCATTTGTTGCTTTAGTCATAATTATCACGGTGTGCTCAGAATGCATTTATAACTAACGTGAGACTCAAACATATTAAAAATATTCAGAAAATAAAGGCGATACTTCTAATGGGCCAGCTCAATTGCTCAGTAATGTAATCTTGCGAAAAGTAGAAGTTTTTGTATTCGTCCTATTATTAAAATAGGTTACTCCATACAAATACATATAAACCGAAATCTTAGAAAAAAGAGTTTTCTCTTTAACGGACCACCACCTTTTGGCCCTTTACACCTACACCTCTTGTGTCTTATTGCAAACATTTTTATGCAGCTTTTGAGCCAGGTATTTGATCAGCGGTATAAAATTACTACGCTATGAATTACTACGTATAAATAAAGGCAAGATTTTCAATGTATCCCTATAGATTGGGCGTCCGCTGAGAGTAGATCGCCTTGCAGCCGTAAAATTGTGAAATGCGTTTCCCATTTCGTCGGCTGACAATCAAAACTCACTATAAAAACTGTCACTTCTCGTAGCAACTTCGTATGACAGTACTGAATCGGAACTGAAATAAGAGCTTTATTTCAAGTAGATATTTGTGAGTTTTGGTTGTTAACCGACAATTTGTATGGATGTAATTCATATTGAAATTCAGCGTCCTACCACTTTCTGCTGCAACACATGCTGAGTGTTATCCTGTTCCGAAACCAGCATCACTTGTATTTCCTATGATATAATACCTATGTATTTCAATACTTTTACTATTTCTGTATGTACGTTTCAAATAAATGCTTCATTAGTTCTTCATTCCTTCCATTCAGTGGGAATCATACTTCATTATTACGTTAGGCTTTACTCGATACGTATCGCGCTCTCTCCAATAAATAAGTGCCAGCGCCATAGAATGATTTACATATCGAGTAAAACGAATCGATTTTTGAAAACTCATGGTACGGCTACTGGATCTACTAAGAAACATGTCTGCGCTCGTAACCGAGTTTGTTAGTTGTCTGCGCACGGTTCGTTAGAACGGACAAGCTCGTTTAGAAAAACAATACGGAGCTTAGGTACAATTACGTTTATTGTTACAGCAACCACGAGAACGGACAGAGTTTAGGTAGCATCTGGTCTAATCCCAGATATTTTAAGGGTAAACAGGACTTAATCGTGTAAACTTACGTTAAATATTATTCAGACGTTTCGGGCATGACATTAGATCCGTGGTCGCAGGCAGACTGGCGAAAAAATGAGTCAACACGCACTTGCTCTTGATTTTTGGTTTCTAGCCACTCGATTACTTTTGGTAACTGTGGTTACCAGCTGTCACTCTTATTTTACATAGAAATAAAGCTCAACCCAGACCTAACACATAGAAAAACCAAGTCTAGGTTTGTCACTAGGTCTACACATAACACTCACAATATCCAATGGCTTGAAAATGGATGTTTCACCACGCTCACATTTATAAATCACTGGATTCCATGACGAGATTCCTTGCCCCTCGTGTTTCACGTAAGTTTAATACCGTTTGTCGTTATATCTATTTCAAAAAAGACAAAATTACTAGAACAACTGGACAACCTTCGTTAAATACAAAATAATCTCTATCCGAGTTCTACGAAGAGGTTAAGCTATTTTACTCACACTCGCGTGTAACTCTGGATTATAATTCTTGCCGCTAGCGGTTTGCGATCTTCATCCTACCCAAGTTTTTGTGGAACAAATCAACTTATTTCCCAAAGTACCAGACTCCTAGATTGATTCTAATCTTATCAGGGATTACATAATATAAGTACTCAACATTCTAATTCGTCTGGAAACAGGCTGGCGGAATATTTTAGGCATTAGCCTAGCAAGTAGCAATGTATTACTTACTGTTGCAAGTTGCCACTGAGGGCACGGGCACTGAAAATATTCTCTTTCAGATTAGAAAATATTTGTAATGAATAACTAGCCTAATTTTCAAATTTAGTATGTACATCCAAGTCATCCACCTTAATATACGCGAGTTTATCCGTTTTCATAGTTTTATTTCAAAATAAATACACTTTGATGGGATACCCTTAAATCAGAATATATATATACTTTTATATTAACAAATAGTATTTGCCCGTATGACAGAAGCAGCATTTTTTAAATCAAAATGTATGTTTAAAATTAGGCCTAAGTGGCCTAACTAATGTACGCGCATAGAGGATATTTTCCGTGCTTCCGACTCAGGGGAAATTATCAAATAGTCAGTAGCAGAGTTTCCCTAAAATGCAAATAAAAAGTGCTTCTCTCATATTTTAGCGACCTCGCATCTCTTTTTTAGGGTTCCGTAGCCAAAATTGCAAAAACGGAACCCTTATAGTTTCGCCATGTCCGTCTGTCCGTCTGTCCGCAGCATAGCTCCGTGGCCGTTAATACTAGAAATCTGCAATTTGGCACAGGTATACATATTAATCATGCCAACAAAGTGGTATAATAAAAACAAGACATAAAAAAATCGGGTACCTCCCCAACTAGTGAAGTGGGGATGATTTTTTTACTTTATGTAATCCTATAGTCTGGGGTATCATTGAATAGGTCTCTTAAAAAGAATAAGGGTCTGTAACGGGTGCCTCCTGATTTTATTACTGTTAATAAAAGGTATAAAACCTCTGTGCACTGGCCGCCACATTCTAGTAGGCCGTGCCTGAAAAAACAAAAGACGCTTAGTTCGCTATGCGACGTCAAGTGAAAAAAGTTAGTTTTTGTGCTTCTGTATTTTAATTTGCCTAAATTGTTTTATTATTGTTGAGTACTATAGTTTTGTGTGTATTATACTTTTGTGATTTACACGGTGTTTTACTACAAATGAACACCTATCGTGTACAGGGTCTTGAAAGAAAGTTTTTTCTAAAGTAAATTTTTCGGAGATTATTGCTATAGAAGAAAAAAAAATTGTATCCCCCTCCCTCTAATTTTGATTCGTAGGTCCAAAAAATATGAAAAAATCATGAATAGTGGGCTTATAGAGTACTTTAAAATAAAACTATTTCAAACATAATCAACCCAGCCGTTTTTGAATAACTACGGAACCCTACACTGAGCATGGTCCGACATGCTCTTGGCCGGTTTTTTTTTTAACTCAAAACGTCTATAGTTTACGTTTCCCAACTTTATTTATAGGTCTACGAGTAGGTATCGTGCCTAAATGATACGAGTATTTAGTAACTATTTTGAAAAAATTGAGTATCTCATACAGCTATTCCAAGTAGAAACATAGTACGTAGGACTTAGTTACTACGTATATATACGACATATTTTGTCTCTCAGCTTATTGTACCAGATACGTTTTTTTTTAAGTTGAAACGATTCCTGTGTTATTTAAATTGTTACATTTCAGTACCTTTTTTTCAATGTATATTAATTTATTCCTTATTTTTCAGGACATCAACACCAAATACAATGTACAACAACCATGAATACCTAACAACAGTAAACAATACCAATTAAAGATATCCACAAATTACTTATGATAACCAGATAAATCAGAATAAGTAATTTGTAAATTAGTAGCAAAACTGAAGCGCTACATTCTTCTCTGATAGCAATGAGAAAAGAGTAAGCAATAAGAAAATCCCGAAAATTTTACGCCATAGCTCCATAATATTTTTCTTTTAAAATAAACATCAATCACAACCGTTCGAAAACCAATCTATGCAGCGACAATCGGCAGCCTATATTATTGCGGTGCTCATTTCTCAGGTTCCTTGCTAGGTATTGATATTGCGCGGCATTACGCGCCGAAAGCTGGCGACGTTGGCACAGACTTAGCAAGAGTTTGAAAGTGACATTAAAAATTAACCCGCAAATTAATGGGATTATAGCTACGAACAAACAAAACATGGAAGCCGCACGCCATATTAAATTGCCTTTCAAAAACGGTCCTGAATTTTAGTTGACAAGTGTCACCCCCTCTTCAATGCATCACGGTAATGAATGAGTGTCAATATCAACCTATAAAAACTTAAACCGCCATTTAAAAATAGTTGTGATTGGTTCATCAAAATTTTGATTGGCTGTATTCTGTAAACATTTGTCAAAGTTGTTGTGCCAAAATATGCGCAGTTTAAGAAAAGCGCTATGTCCTGCCCATCTTGGCACAATTGAACAATTGCTTTTGGGGGCATTTTTGAGCTGGCGTTAGACGTCCATGTTATATATGGTCGCAGGATTATAGATAAAACTACAATAAAATTTATGTAGATACATAGATTAAATCTAGCTAATCTACTTAACCTAACCTATATCTAAGAAAGGCCCTTGTGGCATTGTACAGAGGATGCTGGCGGCATTTCGTCGCTGAATCGCAACACTGATGCATTGTGCGAGGAAGTCGCCAGTTCTTCGCCCCTATTGTAGATTATAGAATTTTCACATGATTTAAGATTTATAGAAATGTAGAGAACACATGTGATATAAAAACTATAATTATATCAAAAAAATTAAAGACAAGAAGACTATGTACATATCAGCGGAGTTTCAGCAAACACAAACAACTCAAGATCATACTTCCTAATCATGTTGTGATCACATAGTAAAAAAATCTGCCACGTACATTGTTGACGTGTCAATTGGACGGTCATGGAAAGACAATTGACAAATATAAACCTACTAAAACAAAGCCACTTGCCTGTAAAGAAGAATGTCTCCTAAAGATTTTTTTCAGAGCAAACTAAAAACCTCAAATGTGTTAAATCAGACTTTAATGTCAGAATGAGATCTGAATAGAATAGAACAGAATAGAATGCTTTTTATTCAGGAACTTAGTATAAAACAGGACTTTACTTAACTAAGAAAATAACAAAAATCATTCCTGAAAAGATCTGGAGCCATGAGTATAAGCAATGAATTGAAGAATTATTCCCTTTGTGTTGATTCAAAGAAAGTATTGATCCACTAATTAACCACTACTATATACTATATGGCCAAAAATTTAAGGCCGTTAAATATGAGGGGTATGAGTTTTTTAAGTCTCTTTTATATTTTGAAGCCAATTCTAAAGGTTCGTTGACTATGGCCCCGCTTCGGTGATATTTGTTTAATCTGCAGACTGCGACGTCCCGACTATTGCTCGATAATCTAAACTCTACATTAATATCAACTGAGTTATATTGCAGTCGCAATATTGCGGTTTCAAACTGGGGTAAGAAGTATTGGTAAATATAACGCAGTGTACCTACTTAGAGGCTTAGAGGGTGGAAAAAACGATGATTAAATATTGGTAAAAAACTTACCCTGTACCTACCACTTGTAGTTATTATTATGTAGTACCTAAGTATGTTTATTTTAACAGATAGAGTTCTGAACCTGTACGTTTCAAATACGAAATGACAAATGTTGAATGTTGTTGTGGAATGTTTCTGGTGGCTTATGATGGTCCCGTTTTATCTATTATATCGTGCTACGTATCACTTTCGTACTTACATACTTGTTAGAACCTGACGGCAACAACGACAAACGATTAAACACAGTACCTACCATCATAAGCCTACTGGAAACCGACCTGGTCGAGTTCACTCATTAGCCAGAGAGGGGTGTATACATACATACATACACATATTTATATAGCAGCAGCATCACCAATCACCATAATAGATAGACATACTACTGCGATCGCCAATCCCCCT
Organism: Thaumatotibia leucotreta; assembly: GCA_025490895.1. Lineage (NCBI taxonomy): Eukaryota > Metazoa > Arthropoda > Insecta > Lepidoptera > Tortricidae > Thaumatotibia > Thaumatotibia leucotreta. Next base: position 19,004 of record JALPQI010010497.1, read on the forward strand.
AGGGCGATGCGTCCATAACCATACGCATCGTTAATTAGGAAAGGCCTATATCCAGCAATGGACCAAGACAGGCTGATGAAGTGAAGCGAATGTATACAATATACATGTATTTAGGACGCTTCGAAATATTTGACCTTGACGTAGGTACATGAAAACTAAGCCAATCAAACAAAAGCTAGTGGACGGTCGACTTAGATGGTACGGGCATGTAATGCGTCGTCCACCCGAACACATGACCCGACAAGTACTCGAAATGTTTCCAGCGCCTAAAAGAGGAAGAGGTAGACCCCTTCAAACATGGATAGCTACGATAAATAAGGACATGAAAGATGCAAATGTAACATCTGAGACAACCCGGAAATGTAACATCTGAGACAACCCGGGACAGAGTGTCCTGGCGAAGAAAGACTAGGAGAGCCGACCCTAAATGATGGGATAAGGCTAGGTTGAGAGAGTACATGAAAACTAATTACCTTCACAATCATTGGATCTCCATTTAATGGAACTTGGTATCTATCTCGTTTTCTGTAGATTCAGCGATACATGCCATGCTAAGCAGGCGGTAACCGGGTTTGTTCAGGGGTAGACAAAAATCTCATTTCCTGGCTGCTGATAACGAGTCATGCTTGGCCGGTTCGGAATATGCAAAGGTACGAACCCTTCGTACACAGAAAGTGATAAACGCCAAAGATTTCATAGGAATTTATGACCTTTAGTGAGTCGAGGTTTTGAATATTTTTTTCCACAGACTTCAAAACTCTTTCTACTAAATGCGATATTTAAAATAATACTGGTTTCCACAACGCATCGAAAATCGTAGATACCTACTATTTGAGGGTTTTTCATTATACTAGGACGGTGGTAGACAAGCATACGGCCCTATTGATGGTAAGCAGCCTCCTTAGCTTGTCCAGAAGCATCAATAATACCAACATATATAATGTTTATCAACAACAACTTACCCATGATTATCATTTATCAGCCAACCACAGTGTTTTTACTGTGTTTTTGTGTTATTAACTAGTACGAGTATATCTAACCAGGAAATGATTTTGAAATTTTGCCTCGGTGTTGGGCTTGCAAATGATGCCTGACATATCTTGATATGCGTACAAATGCCAGAAGCGCACTGTAGATCCAATTCGTAGAATTCCCGCAAAATATCCTGATATTTGCCACAAGCATGCGAAAGGGTACTATCGAATTTTGAAACTGTCCCATGTTTAATTTGATTGTCCATCGGTACCTAACTGATCGCGTTCTGTTCAGTAACCAAGGGATTATACAAATTTAAAAATCAATTTATATCATTATCATCCTCTTACATATTAGCCTGTGAGCGCCAACTGCTGAACATAGGAAGCCTATGTTCAGTAGTGGCGGTGGTTCAACAGGTCATTCGTTCTATTCTAAGCTTACCCAGATGCGACCCACAAATTTTTAAATATCGTCGGCAGTCGAGTTGACGAAAAGTTATACTTCAAGATCTTAAAATAATATTCTACGTATTTCCTCTATTTGCCTGCACTCTACAACTGATTTGTAGTCACTTGTACTAAACTTAAAACATCCTTTGAGCTTTAAGCTATTGTAGATTTTTTTATTAGCCTATGTCAGTGTCCCACTGCTGGGCAAACGCCTCTCCCCACGTCTTCCGTGACTCCCTAAACCAAGCTTCCCCCGGACAGCTACCTAGGAACAACACGTCAAGTAGAATTATGAAAAAAAAAATATACTTAACGGTTATTTACACATTAAGCGACCTCCTTGTTCAAAAATGACAGAAGCGATAACAAAAAATATTTTGTATCTTAACGTAGGTGGTTAACCTTTTAACCGCCTTAGTCTGATTTATTAGACAATCAATGTCAAGCTCATCTTGCCACTGTCTGATAAATAAGACAAAGTTCTGATTCAGTTTCTATGGTCCATAAATGTGTCTCATTCAAATGTAAGCTCCAATCTGCGCGGTGTAATTTTGCAATGATGGCATTACGGGCAAGCTCTAAAAAAAATTTACGGCGTTTAAAAGGTTTGGCATTCATTTATAATGCATATGTATTTATAATTTCCTTTCAGCGTCGATCTTTGGTCCGTGATGTCCTAGCGCTCTGAGCTTTAAAAGACCTATCTAAGAGACTCAGAGATCCACGGGAGACCCAAGAGCTGGCAGCTTCCTCACTCAACGTTTCACTTTAACAATCCGGCGAGGAAATGCTGCCAGCGTCCTCGGTACCAAGCCGCAGGGGCTAAGTTAGATGAATTTTAGTTTTATCTAGTTTTAGTTTAGTTATACAGTTATATTAATGTTAGTGTTTACTTTTTTTTTGTAAATTCTATAGGCTTATCATGGTACCGTGTTTAATCGTTTGTCGTTGTTGCCGTCAGGTTCTAACAGGTGTATGTTTAGCGCGAAAGTGATGCGTAGCACGATAAATAGATAAAACGGGGCCATCATAAGCCACCTAGATTTCATCACTTAATTGGAACACATAGATTTGATCCGTGAAGTAGCTTAACCGCGCAAAAGCCCGTATATATCGACAGAACCAAAGCCTCCCAATCAGCAGGAAGATTTTTATGGCCGGGCTAATTGCGCGCGACCGCCACCGGAAGCGATAAAAGTTATTAATTGTTCCCCGTCACCGGCCGGAAGTTGTAAATACAGCCGCTACTATTTCCGGTCAATCGGCGCTGCGAGAATTGTTTGCGCTTTGGGTTTTTTTGCGGGGATCTCGGTTGGAATTAATATCACATCATCAGCCTCTCTCAGTGCAGTCAAAGGCGAAATAAGACGTAATTATATGAAAATTCTCAAAAACATGTCCCACTTATATTCTGTGTAAGCCGTGTGGTGACGGCAGTAAGAATACATTTGTCACCACCCCAACTCCTCCTGCGGGTGGCGTAAGAGTCGACTAAGGGATTGAAGTGTCACTGACCATTCTACAAGATTGATGATGGGCAGCAGCGTCATCATAGTGGACACATTACTGCGATCGCCAATCCGCTTGCCCAGCGTGGCGATTATGGGCATTTACCTCCTAATGCGTCTATACGCATAGTTAATAGGAGAGGCCTACGTCCAGCGGTGGACTATTCACAGGCTGATGATGTGTGGTGAAATTCTGTGTAATAAGAACGTCGTAACATAAATAGATAATTCTTTCAATACACATTTTGCACTTGCCTGTTCTCTGCTGGATGTAGTAGGCTCTCTTTTATTAACCGACTTCAAAAAAAGGAGGAGGTTCTCAATTCGACTGAATTTTTTTTTTTTTTTTGTTGTATGTATGTTACCTGATATCTCCGAGAATAGTGAACCGATTCTAAAATTTCTTTTTGTGATCGAACGTGTATTACCCCGAGATGGTCCCATTGGCACCAAGTTGGGGTCTGATGATGGGATCCTGGAGAAATCGAGGGATCTCTTCAAATGTTATAGGTACATGTATGGCGCTTTTGGTAATTTTCATTCATTTACAAGAATTTGCATTCAGAAAGTAGGATTTGAGGAAACCAATGATGGAAACAAATCGGGAATCTTGGAGAAACCGGTTGAAGTCGGTTTTTTAAATTTTTAATTTGGTGATTATGTATACGTATGACTGCTTATAAGGTGTGAGGTATAATCGCCACATTTCCCACGCTGGGCAAGTGGGTTGGCGATTGCAGTATTAGTGTGTCCATTGCGAAGATGATACTGCTGCCTACCATCAATCTTTTATAATCGAATATTGTGGATTGGATACTAGGCGGCGATCGACAGTCGAGTTCATAAATATGTGTACAAATTTTTACTTAATGTGTAATTTTTAATAAGGAGCACAATTATATACATATTTATGAACTCGTCTGTACATACATGTATTTAATAAAAAAAACTAAATCATTGATTGACTTCTATCGCGGAAATGCAAGATATAACTCTATTATGTCCAATTAATTATTTATGTAACACGTCTGCCCTTACCACAAACAAAACAAACACTGCTATACTTCTTCATAGACATTTATTATCGTTAAAAATTTAGTTTTTGGACAAGAAAAAACCTTCCTTCATTTTGTCCAAATATAGGACAGTAATTGTTGTAGGTAGCACATCGTTTGAACCCTCCATGCAATAGAGCAACCCCTAACGTGACGTCAATTAAATGTCTAAGTGCGCTAATCCTTAGATGTCGGTTTTCCTCCGATTTCAAGAGACGGCTGGAAACCTCAAGTTTATAGGTGATAGCGATTTATTTGGATTAAATGGACTTCCAGGTCTTTTACCGTCATTCTTAGTGTCTTATCTTAGATTTATATTTTAGACTTAAAAGAAGTGAATACATTGATCAGGAAAGAGTACCTTAACTAGATTTTTGAGAAAACTTGAAAACATTTTAGTTAAGTTTTTCTACTCCCGTACTTTTATTTGTCATTTACATGGTCGTGGACACACCTTTAAGCCCCTGCCTTACAAATGTCAAGATAAGTCTATATTGTCTAGTCTCTATAAACGCATTCGGGTTTACACGCAGTGCGTTTTTTGCATTTTAAGACACCTCGTGTATACAAGACTTAATTAATGAAATACATGGCTGCCAACCTAATTTTAAATGTCATTTCTGATGAACAGTAAACCATAGAGGAGCTTTCTTTTTTAATTTTGACGTCTCCCGCCCGACCTCGATGATTAATAAAATTGTGTTTGACTAAGAATATTTATCAAAATTATTTTATTTTTGAAAATAAGTGTGTGGTTGCAGAAAAGTATTGTATGCAACATTGTTTAACTGAGTCAAAAAATACTCGTGGCGTCTTTAATAACAATTTTCGGCTTCGCCTCATATTGTTACCCACGCCACTCACCTTTTTTGTCCCCTCTTAAACAAAGGTTGCATAAAATACTATAAAAGTGTCTGTCTAGATTTCCGTCTCATTTAGAAAATTCTGAGCACAACAAACGCTTGAAAGCTTCTTATTCTTTGCACTTAGGAATTATAATTCACAAGCATGGCTCTCAAGTTTGAATTAAATACGATAGGATACGTTATGTTACGTTAAGAGACTTGATCACAATAATCAATAATAAACCCATTTATTTGAGGACCTTTTCCAAAGGACTTATTTCCACTCTGTCGACAAGGGCTAATTATATGTCTTCATAAGAGAAATATTGTCTATTGACAAAGTGGTAATAAGTATTGTTTTTGACTTGCACCAAACTCTAGCCGCGGCCGTCACGAGAGCTCGCGGTAAACGATGTCAGATTACTGCAGTAAAACCTCGGTTTCTGAGAGCGTTCCATTGTCTCGCTCAGGATTACAGGATAACGAATACCACCCTCCTTAACTTGACCTTTTGTTATTCTTTTATTTACAAATAATCCTATCACGGAATAAGGACATGTTGATTGTGCTTTTAATTAATCATGTGGTTAGGACAGGATTACACAGGAGATGTGGCAAACAAAACTTTCTGTATCTCCATCGATAGACGATGTTGGAAGGAAGAAAAAGTTAAGTGATACTGCAAATTTTTGATCATGCGTTGTGCAAAGCAAATACTATCGACGAGGTATAAGCCAAGATAATGTAACAACATCTTGTGTTGCCTACAACTAGTAACAAAACACAATCAATACATACATTAATTAATACATATATTAATTTGAAACCTAAACTTCACCATTACTTGCGTTACGAATACCACCCGGATATAACAACGAACCCGGTTTTGTGGGACTCCTCATTTCGGGCTGATGGGAACTTAGAATATCCCTTACAGAAAAAAAGTTGACAATAATACGGTCTTTTTAATATTTAAAAATATAAATACTGAATGATTGAATTAAAGTATTCGTTTTAAATTTAAAAGTAGCTTCGCAATACGCTATGAAAGTTAGATATTTTTCTGTAGATAAAAATTGCTGGTTGATTAATATTAAAATTAGAATTGAAACAATTGTTTAAAGAACATATGAAATTAATTTATTTTTAAATTTATAATGGATTAGGTATATTAACCTACCACGATATGCATCAACTGTCTTAGAAACAAGTAACTAAGTCTTACTTGTTTTACAGTAAAATTGTTTACTAACTAATTGACAAGATTGACTATTTCGTTACACTGAAGATATCAATACCACACCAGTAAAATCAATCACGTATTTATACACTTAATCATTGTAAATTTTATTACTCGATGAGTGAAATGTCAGTACATTCTAGCAAATCGAAACCTATGCACATCACTTCAGGTAAGTAAACACTGTGTATATTGTAATGAATTTTCTGATTAAAAATGATGTGAATATTTTTCTCAAAATTACAACGTTGTTCTATTTTTGTCACCTGTGATTTTTGTTTGGACAGTTATACCTTAAGTACTTTAGGAATTACAAGTGCTCAAACATACACCAAAACAGCTGCATTTAGCGTTCCCGATGCAAAATCCATAAACAAATGAATGTCAGCAGTGTATTGACTAGTGAAGTGGCCGCCTTCCATCCATCCAGTGCATGTTTGAGCACTTCTAATTCCTAAAGTACTTAAGGTATAACTGTAATTATGGTGTTATTTTTAGGGTTCCGTAGCCAAAATGGCAAAAACGGAACCCTTATAGATTCGTCATGTCCGTCTGTCCGTCTGTCCGTCTGTCACAGCCAATTTACTCGGAAACTATAAATGCTACAGTAACGAAATTTGGTAAGGATATGTGTTGTATAAACCGCTACAGGAATGTGATACTAAATTGTAAAAAAAACCATTGGGGTGGGGGCCCTCCATACATGTAACTGAGGGATAGAATTTTTTTTTAGTTGTACATAAGCGTGTGGGGTATTAATAGAAAGGTCTTTGAAAATGATATGAAGGTTTATACATCACATTTTTATTTAAGCACATCGTTTTCGAGATATCAGGTCTCAAAGTCTGAAAAATGTGTCCCCCCCCTCTATTTTTTAAACTACGCGATATAAAATTCTGAAAAAAAAATATGTTATGCACATTAATAAACTCTATCAACGATTTTTGGTTTGATAAAATTATCTCCTATAGTTTTTGAGGTAGGTTGATTTAACTGTATTTTTTTAATAATAAATTGATAATGGTACGGAACCCTTTGCGCGCGAGTCCGACTCGCACTTGGCCGGTTTTTTTAGCTAACATACTGTACTAATAAATAACAACACCAAAAACCTATCTTAACGACCTAGTTTTCATGCAAAATTAAATTAATTAAAAAATTAAGATTATTTTTTTACTATTTTTAATTAAAAAAAATTTTTTTAGCCTTGTTGTTCAAATAGTTGAGTCAAATGATTAGCTTAATTAGTTTGCTTATCTAATGAGCTCTCTAACGAGATTCTTTTTGCAAGGATAGGACCGATAACAAACGTATAATTCCAGAAATATCACGTGCGCCCGTATTCGTCTGTTTGAAATTTTAAAATGGCCGCCATTTAATTATCGTTGGCACAAAAAAAAAAATTGTTTGGTAATTTATCGATGAAATTGATTGTAGTTTAAGCCCTTAAAAGCTCCGACACCGCTAACCAAACACCCTGTATAGGAAGAATTTCGAAGTTTGATGTACCTATAAGTCCGCGTATCGTGGTGCAAACCCTTCGTACCATTGTTGTATTATGTGAAATCAATACTGACATTATTTTACGCCATGGTAATTTCGTGAATCCCCGATATTTTTTGTATATTCCATTTCAAATAAATGCCCGATGCGACTTTAAACTTCTAAGTGGCATCGGGTCATGGTATTTGAAATGTAGTATACTGTGGCTCCCTTCTACGCGCTTTTCGCAGTTTGAACGAACGAATTTTCGCAACTAACCTTAAAACTCTGAAATAGAATCGCAAGTCACAAGCAGGAATCCTTGTAAAAATCCTCATTTTCAGTTCACGCTCGCCGGATTCATACAAAACGTCGTAACCGCCAAGCTAAATGAATGTAGATATGTTCTTTTTGAGAGTTTGTGGCTTTGATCTTGGTGGACCGCGAGTGGCTGCGTGCTGCGTTGCCGTCGGAAACCGAGTAATGGATGGAGAGCCCGGTTTCTAGGGCTGTCTCAATGCTTCTGAATAAACGTTTTAGGGCCGTGTGGTAACGGCAGTAAGAATACTCGTACATTTGTCACCACCCCAACTCCTCCTGTGGATGTCGTAAGAGTCAACTAAGGGTTTGAAGTGTTACTGACCATTATTTGATAAAAGATTCATCAATCTTCATTAAATGTGTACCGCCGTCACCATCCCTGATCTATTATGATAGCCGCCTACCGTGTACAGCTCTCAGTCTAGTCTTGCAAATTCAAACGTCTGCGTCTTTTTATTCTGGAGAGACTATCATTACTCCTCTTCACACCTCAGAAGAGCACCCTGCACAAGCATATAGCAGAGAAAGCAATTGTAAATACAAGATTCACATTTCATACCCGTTTCTTTTTAAACAATACGAAAGGAACAATGACAATGATGATAGGAACAATACGATAGAAAGGGGCGGGTATTCCATCTAGCACGTTACCGCGCCATATTCTCTTTAAAGGCCCGGCCACGACATTGGTCTAAGGCGACCAGCGGCGAGCGAATCCATGAGTTGGAGCGGGATGCCGATATGGGTACTCCCTCTCGCACGTATGGTTTTCCGCTAAGCCGGTCGCCTTAGACCAATGTCGTGGCCAGGCCATAAGAGCCAGGCTATTTTTGAATGAGGGTTTTCGATATTTTTGTTCTGCCACCAGACGGCGCTACGTAGACATGAGGTGACAACTGTCAGATTCATAGGTATTTACTGAACATAAAATATCGGAATTCTATTGTATTTGGAAGTTTATTGATTTTGTAATGGTGGAACGAACTGAAAACTGAAGCTCTGAACTGGTACTAAAGAAAATTATTAGAACTTTGTTCATTTCATGGGAATTGGAACTGCTTATTTTATTTGTTTTAGAAAAGCAATGTTCTTAAAGTAATGGTTTTTAAAATAAATAAGCTAATAAATATACATAAAATTAAATTCGCGCATTTATTTTGACAGTTTGTTGGACCTTACGCCACAGTGCCATCTCACCGCCGCATAGTGTTAGAAAAAGTATCGAAAACCCTCATTGTATTGAACGAAGTGTCAACCCTACGTAAGGTATGTCTGCGGTTAATAGGTATCCATTACTGGGCACTTGTCGCGCCCGTAAGCCACTCGCCGCGCCACTAATTCACTCGACCGCCAGTTCACTACCGCTTCCCATGGAGGTTGCAATGCGGGGTTTAAGGTAAACAAATGTTGAGCACACCTGAAGAGGTACCGAATATTCTAGGTAAATTCTAATTATAAGCTAGAGTAGAGTTAGGCTAGGCTAGAGTTTTACTGACTTGAGACATAGACAGAGAGAATCATACCGCCCCTTTCTTACGCTAATCTCAAGATACGGCGTGTAAGGTAAACAAATGATTGTTGAACACACCAGTAGGCTTATGATAATGAATATTATGATGGTTTCGTGTTTAATCTTTGGCCGTATTTGTAGTCACGTTATAACAAGTAGGTATGCAAGTTTAATATTTTGGGAAATTTTCATTATTTTTCATTTCATTTTATTTATTTTTTAGAAATGCTCAAATAGAAAGATGGAACATGAAATAACTAGTTAATTTTGCAAAACTTTGTTTATGTAAGTTGTTAGTATAATCAGCATGCCAAGTATAGGCATATTGGAACTATGTTTATGTCTGGAAAATTAAGTTCTTAAGTTGTAGGTATGTCTGGAAAATAGTTTCTCACTATATATCACTCCTACCTCACTAACGCTTTTCGCTCCAGGGTTGTGCGTTGTGCGTATATCGGGCGCATTTGTGATAAAATCCCCGGAGCATCCTCCAAGTGCCTATCGCTCGCTGATCACATTACGGGCCCGAACACAAGCGATCACCAGGAACTACGAAGTCCTGCGACCATATAAAACATGGACGCCTAACGCCATCTCAAAAATGCCCCCAAAACCAATTGTTCAATTGTGCCAAGATGGGCAGGACATAGCGCTTTTCGTGACAACGCGCATATTTCGGCGCAACATCTTTGACAAATGTTTATTGAATATCGCCAATCAAAACTTGGATGGACTAATCACAACTATTTATAAATGGCTGTTTAAGTTTTTATAGGTTGACATTCTAATTATTCATTGCCGTGATGCATTGAACAGGGTGTGACACTCGTCAACTAAAATTCAGGACCGTTTTTGAAAGGCAATTTAGTATGACGTGCGGCTTCCATGTTTTATTTGTTCGTAGACGAAGTCGAAAACTATCAGGGTGCTTCGGGGGTGCCAACTTTGTCCCTAAAAAAACGGAATTTCAATAAAAAATCGTTTTTAGTGTTTCTATAAACTAAAAGCGATGTTTTAATTTAATTTTAAATTTAAGAAATTGAATATGACTTAATTCCTAATGATATCGTATCTAATTGCCGTTACGAACCTGACTGCGATTAAGGTTTTTTAATCTTTGGCTAATTGGGCTCTAAAAGTGAAAATGCAAAACTACAATTTTTTTTCATTACTTACATATATTTTTAAACTAACCGATTTCGATAGGGCATCCCTACGCTAGATCTACGGCTTGAACAGCTTCAAAAGATACCAACAAAAGTAACGGCTCAATATACTGGTCTTGCATCTTCTAGAAATGAAAATAAATTACCTATAAATATATCATCAGCCTATCTCAGTCCACTGCTGCACTCTCTTATTAACTATGCGTATAGACAGACGCATTCGATGGTGAATGCCCATAATCGCCACCGGGCAACGGGGTTAGCGATCGCGCTGTAGTCTGGCCTACTATTGTACAGATCGAAATTCGCAAATTTCGGGGATTTATCTGTCTCTCGACGAAGGCATCATTAGAGTGACAGAGAATAATCCCCAAAATTCGGATTTCGAAGTTCACCGTAGGGCTGCTGGTCTTCCGATACGCAGCTGATCTTTTCCACGACTACCAAATAAGTATAGTAAATGTATCACAGTTTCTTCGCATTTTGTCTTCCTAATATAGGCCATATAATAAGCCTGGCGGTCTCGAAATCGTCAGCAGTCTTAATCCATTTCGCTTTCTCTCTCTCCTTCTTTCTCCGATATTGTTTACTGCTCAATTTTCTGTGCGTCTTTGGAAAAAAAATATTTACGCTTACTTCCTATCTCCCTGTCAGCAATAGTCAGTATAAATAAAGATATCGTAAGTACATCCACGGTTTCAAGTGTAAGTATATCGCAGAATTGGGTGCGCTAAAGTTCATATAAAATTGCAACTTCGATTATTGGAACTCCGAAAATGTTTCTTATACAATTTATCATCATAATGGTCAGTATTACTATTCTTTATTCATAAGTATAATAACTCAATCATGAATGTTCATAATATTGATTTTCATAAAGATTTCTAACGCGAATATTGATCTGTATCTCAATTTTCTTTGTACCTATTACTTATTTTATGCAATACTTTCTTTAAACTTACTTTAATACTTACTTTAAAGTTATATTATTTTTTTTACTATAGAAGTTTATATACTCACCTGAACTGGTTTTGTATAACTACATGCAACTAATTACTTTAGAACTGCGACTTCCACAGAAACTACCTGCTAGTAGAAAGCGGCTTAAGTTAGGTTCGAACTGCGACCTCCACAGAAGCGAACTGTTAATAGAAAAACAGGTTGGGTTAGAACTGCGACCTCCACAGTAACAAACTGCTAGTAGAAAAATGGGTTAGGTTAGGTTAGAACAGCGATCTCTACAGACACGAACTGCTAGTAGAAAAGTGGTTTAGGTTAGGTTAGGCCAGTCCAGTGGTCTTCACATAATAACTCAGGTTCACTTTAACTACAGATACAACTTCTAACGCTATGAAGCCTATGACTACAAGTGATTATAGGAAAAATGTTTATAAGTAAAGAATTTGTTGAACGTATTGCGAAAACACAAATCAAATTATTTATTAACTAAATATTTCGATTTGTACTTTTAATTTTTCTCCAGTAGTCACACTACTTAATACTATTTAAATTATAAATATTAGATGTCATATACCAAAGAAAAACGACCAAGATCACCTACTGTCCGAGGTGGGGATCGAACCCACGTACTCAGCTTTCGCGGCTGATGCCTGTAACCCTCGGCCACTCGGTCTTAGCAACCACCGGTCAAATTTCTCGGGTATATGCAATCCCTTACAAGGCTAGGCGCCTTTGCCCATTCTCTAGCCTTGTAAGGGATTGATATTAAACTAAATAGATACATTGAGACAGACTGATACATTGAATAAATGAACATAAATATTTTTTCCAAATTATTACCTACCTACGTTTATTACATCATAAATTACGGTAACATGAAAACTCGCTATCCCTGGTTTTTGCTAGCTCTGTAGCTGAAATAACTATATACATTTATTGTAACTAAAACTTGTTGTAGATCCCTATGAATCCATATTTCAGTCTTACTTATACATATATGTGTCACCATATATCAAACATGACACATATAGTTATAGCTTAAATAATAAACGATAATTTATATTTGCTATTCAAAGATCAAAGAAAGAATGCTCAACTACATTCATAACATAACAAACGGCAAACAAAGTTCAGAACAAATTCAACAAAACAGATTTCACCACATTTATTTTCTCAAAGAGGAACTTTCTATTGTGGCCGGCAATAAAATAAAAGTAATGGTAAAGCATAATAAAAGAAATAATGATAAAAAATAATGCGTTCTTTGTACAAAAGGGGAGGCTTTTAGGAAATTTAAATTCAATTCGGCGAGCAGCAGTTGTTATCTCTCCAAATGCGTCACCTGTCTTTAAAAATGCCATTTTCTTGAACAATGGCTTCAGGTTTTGCTTTTCTCGAGTTTCTTTACTACATAAATTACTTATATGATATAATAAATTAAAAAAATAACTCGTCACTTAAAAATGTAGGTTAAAACTAAATAGGTACTTACATGTTATTATTATGGGTCAATCTTACAAAAAATAAACTCAGTCCTACGTCAAGCTCAATACATATCGACGCTTATCATGAACAACACTGCATCTCAAGACACTGTCTAGTCGTAATTTGAATTCTAGCAATGAAGCACTAGAATTCCAATTACCCAAAATAATACGTGCCTGCAATTGGAATTCTAGTGCTTCATTGTTAGAATTCAAAGGTTCACCCTGTTGTGGCATAATTCTTTATGAATAATTCTATATGGCATAAACTATGTAGTCATAATTGGCTTTGTGCAGAAACGGTTGTGGCATACTCAACTTTAGCATATTTCGTTGTGGCAGATTTCGAGTTGTTCGAATAATATTATGAGCATAATTTCGATGCTCCTATTTATGATGGCATAATCTGGATGTGCATAAAAAATATCGACATAGTTTAATAGAAGGAATAATTAAATAATTACAACCTCTCAATATACGAGTAACCGAGGTAGTTAGTACCTAATATTCTGCACGTTACTTACTGTGTTACTAAGCTGAGTAGGTACATTTTAGGTTGCTAAAAAAAATAACCTCGAAGACTAAGGCGGAAGCAAAGCTCCCGCCTTAGTCTTCTAACCTAACCTATCCGAGTCGGATCCGCCCCGGAAGGTTTTGTTGATCGCCTCCTCCATCAAATAAACAAATCTTAGGAAACTATAAAATTAGCCGAAAACTAACACATTAAACCACAGTTAAGCTGCAACAACATATTCTCAAATATTCTCTCAACAACATGGTTATGTATACAGGGTGATTACCAACTGTGAAAAACGTGTTAAGATGGTCTTTCTGAACAAGGTTTACCATGGAAAAAATATGAAAATCACGAAAAAAATACCGATTGTATGCCAAAAATACCGATTGTATGCCGACCGGTGCGGAAATGTTCAAATTTCCAGTATCGTTTCATAATTATGTAAACACATTTTGAAAAGAATTAGTAAGGAGAAATGTATACATATTAATGAACTCGAACTTCACTGTGAAAAAAGTAAGTTTGTCACATAGCTCCCATGGGAAACATTGTTCAGAGAGACCATTTTTATTAACATTAACACACACACATTTTATACAGTTGGGATCACGTATAGTATATTTCCAAGAGTAGTAAGTAGTAATCTGCCAGTATCGTCAAGAAAGTACGATTAATTTTAAAGCTGTTGACGAAGAATTGGCGTATGTTTTTTAGGCCGACCATAAAGTCAAGATCAAAACCTTCAAGTGCTCCAATTCTCTTCCTGACACCTATCTTCCCATATCGGATTCCACCAAGTCCTGAAATGGGGATACGTGGACTGAGTGTTCACCATCTGCTCATCATTCAGGGCCGTACACAAATTACACACATCTTCTAGTTGCTCCGACTCGGAGTACTTGTAGTGGTTTCGCCATCGGAAGAACTCGTGGTACTTGCTTGGGTCGGATATGATATCCGACATGACAAAGGCGAGAGTTTCTGGTTCATGTTCACGAGCGTCGATGTAGGAGCCGGGTGGGAGGAACCTGAAAGACGAGGAAAGGAAAAGATGAGTTTTGAAAAAGTAAAAGATGCGTTCCACAAAAAAGTCCACTGATGTCCCGTACAAACACGGTTTTTCTCAAAATTGTGGGTTTATCTTATCGAAGTTCTCTTTCGTAACCAGATAAGTCAAAAATTAACTAATAACTCGGGAGAAAAGTCAAATTATCGGAATATACCCGCGTTCATACGCGACAGCCCATGGAATGCTCCAAAAGTGATCCTAATGAAGCTTGTTGTAAAGCTTATGGACTGAGTGGTGGATCCTCGCAAGATAAAGAAGAAGCAGTAGCCAATATATCACATCACATATTTGTCTTGTTTCAGAGACAGCAATAGGTATGTTACCTAACATTAATTTTAATTACCAATGTAGCAGTAGTTTGTTTAGGCTGGTTAAATCGTTAGGAAACGTAGTAATTGTAATGGTCAACCGACCATTTAAAATGTATGTTTTTTTATTTGTTACGGTACATACATTAAGATTTTCTTAATTCCTTATTAAAAATGCTTAATAAATGGCTGAAATGCAACCTTCAAGGTTGTATATGTCACCGTAATATTGTAAATTCCGTTAGATTACAATTTACCTAGCGAAATTGTAAAGTATCGAAAGATTGTCAACTGTGGCATACTGTTTCCAATTTAACGCATTATTTTTCGTTAGATTATAATCTATCGAGAAGAAACCGTCACATTGTCAAATGGCTATCTGATTGGTCAGTTCTTTGGCCTCTCTGTTTACTTACCATAGAGTTAGATACCAAACACAAGTGGCAGTCAAATAAAATACTTACACGCTTTTCTAATGTTGTGACATCAAATAGGTGTGTGTCACCATAATATTATAAATACTGATAGATTACAGTCTCAGTAGCGAGATTATAAACTTACGAAAGATTGTAATCCGTAACATACTTACAATTTAACGCATTGATTTTCGGTAAATTATAATCTGTCGACGCGAAATCTTCAAATTGTGAGTTATACTTACAACATGCATCGAAATGCAGTTCGGTTGAACTACTTAAACGCCACGTATTAGCGACTGGCTGGGTTGCGACCTTTTTTTTACAATTATATTATTGTAAATGACACTGTTTTGAATTATTTTACTTTTTGACATGTTTATATACCCAGTTTTAGTTTGCCTATGTATCTTGCTGAAATAACATTGTAAAGTGTCCTAAAATATAGTTTTTTAATTCCCCTATCCATTTCTTCTCATTATCCTCATACAGTCCACACCCGTAACTATCACCGAGTGTTCGACGTTTCCAATCAAATAGAGATGTCAGTCAAATAAAATACATTGTTTTCTAATGTTGTGAGATCAGATAAGTGTATGTGTTACCATATTATTATAAATGCCGATAGATTACAATCTTACTCGCTAAGTTATAAGCTATCGAAAGA
>JALPQI010010498.1:0-45604 GCA_025490895.1 Thaumatotibia leucotreta
CTTTTTTGGTAGCATTGGACAGAAAGAGTTGGATTTTGTAAAAATATTCGTACTACTTTCGTATGCAACGCTGGGTCCCATGGTCCCTGTTTTCTTCCACTCTTGGGCAGATATTGTAAAGTTAAAGTGTTGGCGAACTTATTTATCGGTTTGTATATGCCTGCAGAAGTGAACTAATACTTTTTAACTAGCTTTCTTATTGTTATGCCCTTAATTTTACACCAGTCGTCCAAAATAATTTTCCGTGTCTCTAAGATAATCAGATCCATTTCATTGATTTTAACGGAATGACATATTGTTTATGACCTTAAATCATACCCATTAATAGGGTTCATAATATACTGAAAAGTTTTTGTTATATAAAGTTGAGTATACGTATTTATAGGGCCCTAAAGTTGTCTACTTACATTTAGATACGGTCCTTATTTACTAGAGGCACTAACATAGCTGGTGACTATTAATTTAAAGGTTCGAATCTCTTCATTTAAGCAAATTGTGTTCGACAGGGATTCGAACTCGAATTAATTCTCGAACTCGTTGAGGGCGACCCTTAACAATTCCAGCTTATTTAAGAAAGTTTCACGTGATTAATCATGTGCGTTAACTTTCTGGGATTTAAGAGAAAATACTCGAGATTGCCCACCATTTCAGAACTTTGAAAAATATGTTTTTTTATTAGCGGTAGAACTCTTGACTGAAACCTACACTAAAAAACAACATTATTTTTTTGTTAAAAACTTAAATACCGATTGGATATTTTTGAGAAACAACTGTGACAACAAGAATTCATTAGTCATCACTTGTCATGTACCTAATTAATTACGTATACGCTCACGTTTCTTAAACCAAAACTTGCTTAGCAAGGTATATGTAATGTACGTACATACTTAATTTATATGAGTATATTCTAAAAGGGATAATTTTAGTCTAGACAAACTGTGCAATTTGCATTTTTTAACGCTTTACTAGAGCAAAATTCTGTTATTCATAGGTGTAACCGCTCTCGAATAATCTTGGGTTATAATGGAAAATTGTATTCTTAATTTAAAATATTCATTAATTGCAAGAAAAGTTTTGATCTATGACAAAATCGAGGAGGTTTTTAATTCGTTGGTTGCAGGACATTTAAACAATTTCTTTACATATATCACTCATTCATAAAAAAACTCGGACTCGCGCAGAAACGGTTCCGTAGCTGCAAATATAAAAAATATAAAAAACTAAGAGATACTTTTATCAAAATAAAAATCGTAGAAATGGTTTGTTAATATTATTCTCACCTACATTTTTTATACAATTTCATACACTGCAGTTCAAAAAAGAAAAAAAAGAAGACACTTTATCTGACTTTGAGGAATGATATCTCAAAAACGATTCACTTCAAGAAACATATTATCATCTAGCAACCTTTATATCGTTATAAAGACCTTTCCGTTGGTAGGTACCCCACACGCGTATTATAGAACGTAAAAAACATTGTCCCTCCTTAAATACGAGTAGTCCTAGCGGTTCAATACAAAATACATTATATCCTTATCAAATTTAGTTAGGTCAGCACTACCCGACGGCAATAGCGACAAATGACAAACAAGGAACAAATTATAAGCCGCCTACTGATCAGATAACCAATCGGCCAATCGGAAATGCACTTCGGTCGCCATGATTGTTGTAATTTTATTCACTCGCAATTTTATTGTCGTTGCTGTAACGTTAAAATATAGCAGGACTGTACACTTAATACTTGCTAAGGCAACATGTTTCTTCATCTGAATGCCGAGTATCCCCCGGGACCAGCAGCGCTGCGCACGATTCAGGCATAACTCGAGAATGTTTCTTTATTTTTCTAGTCGTGTTTGCATTTTACATTCGCTTGTGCCGTCCATGTTGGATGTAACAAGATTTCTGTGGTTGTGTGCTTTCTTATACGGCATTATCCATTTGTCAGCTCTGCTGTGTGGCTGTATAGTATATTCAGATTTTTGGCTTTATATGGAATATGTTGATTTGTCGGGGCATCAATAAATACAAGTAACTCTTAGTAAAATGAAAAACTTTTAAGATGATTTTGATAAACGAAAGAACATAAAGAATGGCGCATAATTGCAAACTAATAATAGTTAAAACAAAATCTAGGATATTATTAAAAATATTGTAATTTATATAGATCTAGCTATATTTTAAATTATCTGTAGTATACCTAATATTTGCTTGTATATGAAGGTGGTAGACGTTAAACAAACCCAAAGCTGACATAAAAATATATTCATTTAAAATTGAACTCTTAACACATTATCATTAGATCCTAACCGTGATAGCACCGAGTTGGAATACGTTGGGTTACTGTGACAGGGTTAAGAATTCCAGTAGCGGAACAGAAGGATCGAAAAATGTATGGAATTTTTTTTTTTTTTTATTCTTCTAGGGTGATTAGGTCTTGATTCTGTGAAGAATTCACAAGAAAAATATCTATTTAAAAAAACGAGGTTAAATAATTTTAAATAAAGGACTCAATTTATTAAAAATAAAATCAATTTATTTAAATAAAATAAAATAAAATAAATAAAAAATAAAAATTAGTTTAGATATAATTATGTATATATTATGTATAGAAATAAATAAATTAAGTGACCCCTTAGGTATCCTAGTTTATAATTAAAATTAACCTACCTACCTATTCAAAACACGATAACGCCGCAATTCGAGTTCAAGTTCATCGCTTAGGTTTATTTAAAATTATAATTCCCATTGAACGAAATCATATTGCTAATAATGATTTTCGGAGGTCAGCTTCGACCAAAGCTTTCACGAACAGCTTAAATCCTTTCGTGACGTAACCACTTAATTTATACCCGCTGAATTTATTGTTGCAATTTTGGAGCCAGCAAAATTGCGCCCGAAAATGGTTTGTATTTGCATAGTATGAAAACAATCGTCGACCGTAGGTTCAATTAGGGTAAGGGACAAAATACAACTTTTCAGGAGAGCCCGACAAAGTTTTTTTTTCTGCTTATTCGCTCATAACTTTTATTGTATTTAACCTTTCCTGGCTCCGATTTCACACGTATTCTTATATTTTGGAGTTCTTTCCGCCTAAATAGTATTTATTTACGTAGACTAAATAATAAGGAAAATTGGTGTCCGTTACTCTAATGTGTTTCATTACTAACGTCGATTACACTCGTAGCAATTTTTAGTCATGTCCCTTACGCTAATTTGATTTCGATTTACAGAACCAATATCATTTAAAAAAAATAAAGTAAGGGCATTTTAATTATTTTTTTAACTAAAGCAAAATAATGTAAGATAGTGTATTTGTAAAAATATGCTACGTGAGTTTTAGCGTAAGGATGATCCGTTTTTAAAAATAAGGAAAAAAATAAGTTATTTTGTCTAAATATGTATAGGAAATCCAAGTCCTATTGTTTGTGTGGTTTAATTGAAATGTCTTATTCCCTAACCTGTACCTACGCTAAGTCTTTTCTTGGAATAAAACATGATTATTTTCGTAACAATATTTCAAAAAATAAACAAAGATACATACATAAAGCTGATCAGAATCTCGTTTGAGTATTCAGGTAAAACGTAAGTTATTATGTTTGATAGTTTTACCACACAGTAATTATCTAAAAATAATTATGACAGAAAGAAACCAAAATAATGTACTTTTTCTGCTTTAATAGATCTTTATCAGTTAAATATAACTTACTTAAAATAATTGACAGTGTTAACACAAATAATAATCATTTCTATCATTCATAACATAAATTATAATAAACTTTTTTAACAGAGATAATGTATTTCTATGGTTTTAAAAGAGGGAAAATATATCTCGCTGCGACATAGGTACTGTCGCACCAATCACGTTCTAAGCGTGCAGGAGAATATACCCATAGACACCAGAGACATAAAAAAGTGACTGAAATAGTTCGATTGTGAACTAGGATACCTATCGATATTCTAATTGTTCTATGGTACCGGTACCACTTAAAGCTCAAAAAGAACAGGTGAAGGCAAATCTGAACCTAAAGGAAAAATTTCCTTGTTAATTTTCCTTTACTGCCAATATAAATATCCAGCATAGAAAAAATATTCACAGTTCCTCATAATGGCTGCATTGAAACATTTAAAGACTACCCTCTTTCTTCTATTCGACGTGGCTATTGTCAGCGAAGCTGAAAAGTATGTGCCAAGTTGCGATAACGAGTGCGGATCAGAGGGAGACAAACCGGGGCAATGTTGCCAGCAAGAGGGGTACTCGGGCTTCATCCGCTGCGATGGTCAACAGATATACTGCGAGGACACGATGCGTGGGGGTGACATGGCTTGTACGCAATGTACGCCCCCCAAAAACATGGCCATGAAAAATCCGACCATGGCTGACGTTGACGTGGCCTCGGATATCATAATTTTTCCCGATCCCGAGTTCTGTATGACAAATGATATCAATAATCATTTAAAAAAACCGACTTTAACCGATATCTCCAAGATCCCATAGTCAGACCTTGATGCCAACGGGAGTAGTTAGGTTTATTCTGAAGTCGGTTAAAAATTGATTTATGGAAATCGGTTGACGTGGTATCGAGTTATTCATCCAATTGTCGTGCACAATGCACACGCTTAATGCCAATTAAGACTTCTAATTATCAGAACTAGACAAAATTATTCGAAAGCTGATGGACCAAATGGGACCATCAGCTTTCGAATAAAAAAAGAACCATCAAAATCGCGTACAGTGTATTGAGAACCTCCTCCTTTTTTAAAGTCGGTTGAAAACACTTTAATTCCCTTTTTTAATTTACTTGATGAACTTTGTTATTGGAAGCCTTGGATAAGAAATGATGGCAAAGTAGGTAAAGAGTTGGAAGAAATGACTTCATATTTTATTATTACTTATTAGTACAGAGACCCGACCTCCTGGGCGGCCAGTGCACTCCTGGCAGCGATCCGTTTCAAACGAGCTCCGTACGGTTGGCCTAAGCTGGAGGGAGGCTAAAAGTGTTGCTGAGGACAGAGAGGCGTGGCGCGATCTTGTGAAGGCCCTTTGCACCTCTGGGGTGCCTTAAGACGACAACAACACAGATTTCGTTTTTATTTTTTTTATTCATAAATTTATATTAGGTTAAAAATTTTCAAAAGTCTTCGATATTATAAGTACTTGTATTGTTTCTAATTTTTAATTAGCATGTATGGAATAAAAATGGCGTATCATTGGGAAATAAATGGTGAAATCAAAACACTCCTTCAATTAGGATAATTTTTTGTTCATGCATTGTC
Organism: Thaumatotibia leucotreta; assembly: GCA_025490895.1. NCBI lineage: Eukaryota > Metazoa > Arthropoda > Insecta > Lepidoptera > Tortricidae > Thaumatotibia > Thaumatotibia leucotreta. Next base: position 5,275 of record JALPQI010010498.1, read on the forward strand.
GCGATTCTACACAATAGATTCCAGACATCTGAACTTGATTACTTATTTCTGCGACCAATAATTATATAACATGGACGTGTTCAATATGCCAAGATGGGCAGGACATAGCCCTATTCTTAACACTGCGCATATTTCGGCGCAACATATTTGACAAATGTTTATAGAATATGGCCAACCAAAACTTTGATGGACAAATCACAACTAATTTTAAATGGCGGTTTAAGTTTTTATAGGTTGACATGGAAATTCAATACCGTGAATACCGTGCCGCATTGAAGAGGTGGTGACATTTATCAACTAAAATTCAGGACCGCTTTTGAAAGGCAATTTAGTATGACATGCAGCTTCAATGTTTTATTTGTAACTTGGGTAATGATTTCTACAAAATCTTGAGTCTTCCTATTAGAAACTCTATACAACATAGTCAAAGTCAACGCAAACTTTGCACTTTTGAATCTACTTCCAGTTTTAAAGCTACACTACTTCGGGTACGAATCGCGGCGAGGGCATTATTTGTGTCTTTATTTATCACAAATATTTGTTCCTTGGTCATGGCTGTCTATATATTTAAGTATCTATAGTATATTAAATTACTCATTGATTCTGTAAAGTACAATCGACAACACACCTGTGAACACAGGCAAAGTGCCAAAAATATGTAAACAGAACTTTATTGCCTGGACATAAACGTGTGTATACATATTTCTGGCACTATTTCTGTATCCACAGCTGTGTTGTCGATTGTACTACAAAAAATTAGCGTAACGCACACATCGTATAAATTACTATGCGAGCAAATTAAAGTAAGGAACAATTATTTCAATATCCACGCAAATCACTTTACGGTATCGGCAAAACATTTTTTTTCGATTCCAAAATTATTAGCGTAATAACACTTTTGCTATTTTCTCATCAAAAATAAACCGCGTAAGGGTCATTCCCTAAGTGCAAGGCCGGTTACCTTGTTTGAATTCGGTTGCTTACGTACATTACACTAATTATTAGTAGCTGTGTAGAATTTTTTTCTTATTACTTTATTTTTTGGAGCTATTTTGATCCGGTACACCCTAAAAAAAAATAGGGTAAGGAACATTTTTTTAAAGCTAGAATTTTTTTATATACACCATTCGAAAGAGCGCAAAATTCTGAACAAAACTGTATACTTAACTCATTTTCGACATTTTGTCCCTTACCCTAATTGAACCTACGGTCGACGATATTTATATTACTTTTTTGAAGTCCGAACATTATTATACCTAACCTGAGATTAGGTCGATTTAATGTATATAAATTGTAGTTTCGAAAATAAATATGATAAAACAAACAGAGTAAGCTAAATAAAACCGTCTAAAAACCTGATATTTTATTGGTCAAATTCTATTAAGAAACCATAAACCCCTGGGAAATGGAAGTGCCTAGTAATGGATTCGTCACAAGCCGTTTGGACTATAATTTAAAATAATTAAAGTAATAAATGGAAAAAAATTTGACACCGCCGTTCCAGAGGTTAACAATTATATTTGCATCTAAAATACTTGATAAAGAAATATTTGGAATCGATTGGAAACAATCTTTATATTGCGACACAAAATGTTCATGATAAGAACTGCGGCGCCATTACAACAATTACTCTAATAAGTCGCTATGAAGTGCAGCGGCAAGTTCCTCCGAAACAGCAGACGTTGGTACTACAGATTATATCAATCTTCCCCCGCTCGGCTAACGAACTATAAACCTAAATTGGGGACTTTATAACCTAAAAATTACGCTAAGTGGACTGGAGAGCTATCGGAATAAATCATGCGTGTATTACTAGAAAGAAAATTTGTAGATACACATTTTATACATTTGGTTTTTTTTTACATAAGTTCAAAATAAAAATTTGTGTTCACCTTAGTCATTCTAATCTAAAATCCAGCGCTGCATGCTGGAAACCTTGCCGAAGGGGCTTAATGTAAATTGATTCTGTTAGTTTTATTTTTACTTGGTTTAATAGTTGTAGTTAGTTTAGTATTTTCAATTACTTTTAGTTCTTGTTTTGTATTTCAAAATAAGATTTTGTTTATCGTATAAATAAATTTAATACAAAATGTTTTAAAATTATATTTACCATATTGCTAATCATAAACAATACCAAAAGTATTAGTCAAATAGCCCGCCCCGTGTCATATCCGACGCAAAATAAATAAATATCTTGAGACATCTTACACAAATCAACCGAGTTCCACAAAAATGTTCATCACGCTTGCGGCATTGCCACGCTGAATCGCGATTGACAATCTTTGCACCAGGAAGTTCCGGAGCGAAGGTCAAGACCTCTTTGTCGTAAGCGCCGTCCAATCTCCGCAGCAAAAGTCTTAGCTTCAGACCTCTTCAGAGTCTCCGCCGCGACCGGGACATAATTTTCCAGCACCGACTACTTGTCTCTCTTTCTGGCCGCCTCTGCAGCTGCTGCTGTAACTCTAGTGGTGCAACAAAAGTGCTGATGCAAATCGCGTCCCAGAAGAGGCACTTACCTGTTTTATCAGCTTTACGGAGTAAACATCCTTCCGCACTGTTTACACATAGGCAAAGGATAAGGACACATTAAATGCCATTCCTTTATTTAAAACAGGTTTGGCTGCGGGCCTTGATGGTTTGTTACCACAACATCTCAAAGATCTGACCTCACACAGCGTTGTGGTGATACGGGAAAGCGCCTTGTATCCGCCCTTACAAAACTTGGTAATCTATGCTTGTAGGTAGTATAAATCCTCAATTTGTGTCCATAATCTTCGGAGCAAACCTGATCGCCCTCATTAAAAAAGACGGTGGTATCGCAGTCAGCTCAACACTTCGACGCCTTGTCTCCAAAATAGCTGTCCGTCATGTTTTGACAAAACTCTTACATAAATTTGAACCTTTTCAATTAGGTTTCGACACTAAGGGTGGGCGTAAAACAGCGGTTCCCGCATTGTGCACCTGTCTTGTCAACGACTTATGTGAGGTCTAACTGAAAATAGACGTTAATAATGCATTTAATTCTGTCAATAGGGACGCCTTCCTGGCGGACACAAGAAATCACATCCCGGAAACTGTACAACTACCTTTTACACTGTTAGGCAGACCCTCCAATTTGATGTACAGGCACCATGAAATTTCTTCAGAAGTTGGCTGCCAGCAAGGTGATCCTCTCGGACCAGCCATTTATAGTTTAGCTATCAACCCTATCATTCAAAATACTTGGACGACAGAACTATAGGAGGGGATGTAAACACAGTTTTGTCGGACCTTACAATTATTCAAAATAAGTTTAGTGCCATAGGCATTGAGCTTAACTACAATAAGTGTGAGCTATACTTAAATACAGATTCAACGAACACCGTTCAAAAAATTCAGGCACTCACTCCTGATATAAAAGTTGTCAACAGGGACAAATGTTTGAAGACGCCATTCCGAATATTTTCTCCAAAACAAGTGTCCATGTCCAATTTCAAAACTGTGCTCATCGCCTGCTAGAGATTTTTGTTCCCAAATTCACATACATGCTCCACTGCTACTCGTTTTGGAAACACATAAATTCCCTCTTACCGATTGATAACATCATAAAATCTACTTCGGAATCCATTCTGAACATACAATTCACCGAGGAAAGATCCCTACTCATCGGGATTGGCAGGTTAAGGACGCGCAGAATTTCTAGCATCACTTTGTCAGCCATTATCTTCCGTCCATGGCACTTCCGTTCTCGTAAGTAAGATTTTAAAGGCTTTTCCTTCGAACAAACTTCGAGACCGAATGCCTGGTGGAGGCTAGGAGAGCTTGGCTTATGGCTTGTCCGGGGCAGAATATTCCACAGAAACTAGATATACAACGGAGCTGCTGGGACAATACGCTTTCAAAATTTGCTACCAATAATCCCGAAATTCTAGTTCTGCGTCTACGCATGCACGTTTGCTGGCAGCTGGCGTGAAGCTGGTTAGGCTGCAAGCCTACCCGATCACCTGCCAACGGGACATATAATATGGTATCAGACACTCTACACCTAGCGGTAAAGTCTTAGACTGGGCCTGAGAGTCTGTACACCGCACACCGTACTCCTATTATGTTCCTGCGGCTCACCTATAGATGAGCACCGGCACCACGGCATATCATGCCATTTGAGCGCCTGACGCCTCTCCAGACACACTGCGCTGAACGACATAATGCCATGGTCTTTTGCCAGCGTAAACGTTTCCGCAATCCTGGAACTCGATGGGTTATTGAGAGACGATGGTAAGAGACCGGACGGTATGACCTTTATACCATGGAAGATGGGACGAGTGCTTGTCTGGAATGCTAGATGCGTCGACACTCTGGCACCGTCCCATCTGCCACGTACGTCGGTTGCGTCTGGAGGGGCGGCTCAGATGGCAGAAAATAAAAAAAGTTTTGAAATATCAGCCGTAGGGTCCGAGTGCTCGACTTCTGGTTAGGGATTTATCTAGACGCCTGGTCAAAGCTACCGCTGACCAGAGAGCTGGCAGCGTATTAGCATAGCTATACAGAGAGAGAATGCTACCAGCATCTTTGGCACGATGCCTATGGGTCCATAACGTCCATATTTAGACTTTTAATTTGTTATTTGAGCCTTTTTTTATTTAAGTGTACTTTGTAGTTATTTAAGTTTCATATATAAGTTTTAAGTTAAGAATTTAATTTCTTTTTGTTATCTAATTATGGTTTGTTGAAGCAATTTCTTGTGAAAGCTTTAATAAAAGTGTAAAGAATCGTAATTTTGCTTGACTAAGAAAATTTGTAGTTTTATGCATTTTTTGTAATACTAGATTAACTAGTTTATCAACAACGCCGTAGAGGAGAGTCTTTTGAATGCTTTAGTTAGCCTATTAATTAAGGTAGCTTACATTACGTCATTCGCAATTCCGGGTTATTTTTCTCATTAGTTCAAAAATATTACGTGATTGAAAGTTGCGCCAGATAAGATTTGGTTATGTTGAATTGTGATTTTGTTAACAGGCCGGGAGAAGTGAGTGGTTAGGAGGTATCACTGTCACTTAAAACTCACTTTTGTTTTAATTATTACAGTATTCATTACTTCTTTTTAATATTGCTCTCAACAGACAGGTAGAATTTATTATTTTAAATATAAATAAATTTTAATAATATTATTACATAAGTTTACCTACTTTTATCTGGCAAACATTGATTTCACGAAGGTCATAATCATGAGGAATGTTGGGACATGTGATTTATTACTTTCTTCGCTACGTATTTTAGATAGGGTCTTTGATCAAGTAGGTACACGTAATATATTTTTATAATAAATCATTCATCACAAATCATAAATTATTAAGAGTGTATACTCTCGGTCAAAGAATACGGGTCGGGTATAATTTTTTATAGAAAATACTGTAAACACGCTGATTTCAGATGAATTTTTAAAAAGTTTACAGGATAACTGGAATAATATCCAATTGTATTCAAATTTCCCTGATTTTGCCATCGCATCCAAAGTCCTAGTCAAAGCTACACAGTCAGATAACAAATCTCAGTCTGACCTCTGGGTGCTGAACATTGAATAATGCTCTATAACACATGTCGGTTCACTGAAGCTTGATTGATCTTATCTCGACATCCATAGATTTGTACGGTTTCAGAAACTATTGGGACAAGATTAATTGGATAATGAAATGCTGCGGATGATTGACACGACAGCCCGTTTTAATTATTTTCCTTTTACTTATTTCGAGAGAAAATTCTCGAGACTTGTAAGAATAATCTGCATGATACTGTCTGAAGGTAATTAAAATTGCAATATGATGATTGATGATGCACTGACTGTCGAAAGTGTAAACTTATCTTTATGATTATTTAGGTAGGTAGTCAGAAGATTATTTATAGTTTAGGCCGGGTAGTTCAATCATCATTACATATAAAATCATCAAATCTGAATCTTTAGTATGAAGGTACACTTGATTATCAAGACTTCGTACACAGAGGGGGATAGCTGTGTCTTCGAGTGTACATGTGAAGGCAAACTCATATACAGGGATACAGGTTACAATTATTATTCAGATAGGCCGATCAGATTCATCTTGAATAATTAAAAGCATGGAACAAACTTATCCACCGAGCCACAATCTCGCACCCGGTCACTTGTGTGTCGTCAGATAAAGCTGACTTTGATGTAGGTCGAAAAGGGTTTTTTTTCTACACAACACAAGGAAAAGTACCGGATTCCAGAGGATTCTTATTGGAGTAACTATAAAGCAAGGAAAATATCCTACAGGAATTCAAACCTCGGATGGACGAGCTAAGAATAAGCACAATAAAGAAATATTTTTGATACAACTTTTTATTACTAAACTTATAGGCTGGTTCCTGTGTCACACACACGGACCGCCCGCGAGCGGCCATAGTGGTCGAACAGCTAAGAGCAGAAATATGTATACAATTATAGACCTTATACTCCACTCTGCGACTGTACTTACTTTAAACACAAGACGAAAACTAGTAGGTAGGTAATAATATATAAAATATAAGATAATATGGAAAATGTTCACTTAGTACTTCCATATTAATAAGCCTACATTCAGAAGTACATGGGCGGATTTTTACTTTGTTGTCATTTTTTTTAATTTTCCAAATTTGGACTTTTTTTACATTTTTTCTACTCAGAATCACGAGCTTTTTTGATCCTGATAGAAATAAAAGTGTCCCATAAAAAAAATCCATTGAGTACCTAACTATTTTTCAAACACTTTCTTCAACCGTAACTCAGTGGAAGACAAAAAAATGTATGGAATTTTCGGGACACTTTTTCTGCTATTGAGGATCGAAAGAGCTCGCGATTCAGAGTAGAAAAAATAGAAAAAAAAAAACAATTTATAAAATTTGAAAAAAAACTACAACCAGGAATCCGCCCACTCGATGAAAACAACATGTACACAATAAATCTGTGGTCAATCGAGCAGTCGAGTCCGGTTTACCTTTTTGCTTCTTATTTTACGATCTGTGTTCCACAAGAGTTTCGCTCGGTCGTCGCCCCCGGGGTTATTGGGTATCTGTCATAACTCACAAAAATTATCACACAAGTGTTTATAATGCAGCGCATAAATTGACAAAGCTATTGTTTTCAGAAATGGGCACAAATTTTCGGCAGGACTAAATAGTCTTTCATTACTTTCTAATTGTTAGATAATAAATTATTCTCGTTGTTGGTCCTTTTTCTATTATATTCGTAGAAAAGGTAAAAAATAACCATGAAATTGTAATTCAAGGCTTTACAAACGGGCCACCGTTTTTCTTATTTGGAGTAGCATAAATATCGGTAACATGAATTTGATGTAACTATTATTTCTCTTATATAATGTGACATTTGTAACGGCATAATAGAGCGCGCGGAAGAAGGAATAAAGACCGCGATGTACAATTATTGTAATGTGATATCTTGTCCCTTTCTGAAATGTAATGAACAATACTCGTAAAGAGACGAAGAAAATATGATCAATAAAACATCTGATAATAACAACCTTTCCAAAGTCACAAGAGCGATACACATGCTCGTAAGATGTATTATTATCATTTGAGATAAAAATGAAATATTCAATTTTTGCGTACCTATCGTTACGGTTCCGTTATTTTTTTAACGTTTGATAACCCTAACGTAAGGCAACTCAGTAGCCCTACCGCAAACGTCGAAATCCGCAAATTTCGAGGACTTGTCTCCCTCACTTCAACGAGGTCGTAATTAGAGAGAGAGAGACAAATCCCCGAAAGGACTATGCGTCAAAATGGACCAAAAACCAACAGAGCTGGGAGTAGTGTCATTAAAAAGGTCTGCTTATGTACTTTATTTCATTCTATAGGCGCAAAGTTGAATTCCATTGGATAATTTTATATGAGTAAGGCGTTCAGCGGGCACTCTCTAAGTAAATCACCGTCGTCCAGACACCATTCATCATAGTATTTACTCTGACTAAAATACAAATATCTCCGTTTTGCAATGGAATTGAACAAAGTGCCCATAGAATGAAATGAAATAAATGTAAATACCTATTTAATGACAGCACTTTCAGCTCTGTTGGTTTTTGGTCCACTTTCCATACAAATCTGCCCATCGTCCTTTGCGGATTTCGAAGTTCGCGGTAGGGCTACAGGTAACGAGTGAGGGCGCTTTGCTTTGATCTCGCCTCCGTCATTCTGGTCTACGGCCTCCTTTAAGGCCTGATTGAGCCCAGTCTGTGTGCCTACGAAAAATGTAAGTGCTCTTTACTTCTTGAGTTTTAAATGCTACTTCCTAATACGTTTTTCCATTAACCAGATTTCTTTTCAACTGAGTTTGTAGATTATTCAGGTTTTTCCTGTCTGTGCTATTGATCCAGTAGTGTGATCTCGAGCCATTAGATTAAAGTCGTCGTTTGTCGTCGTTGCCGTCACGTTCTAACAATTAGTATGCGTGTGCAAGAGTGACGCGTAGCACGATAAATAGATAAAACGGGACCATCATAAGCCACCTGCAGTGAAAAACTAAAACAAAAATTGACGAACGCCGAGTGTCTCTAACATTCAATAATTTCAACAACATGCCGTAGTACTTGTTTCTATAGAATAAAAATAATTTATCGAAATGTAACAGTATTTATTTGCAATCCATTTCATAAAAAGGAGGACGTTCTCAATTCGATGGTACCTATGTTTTATTTGTACCGTTTTATAAAGACACAAATTAGAGAACTCGAGAACTTACGTATGTTACTTATCTAATCAGGTTGATTAAGGCTCTGTGCACACTTGCGATTTACGAGCGAGTTTTGTATGGAGGCGAAATCACCGCGTGCAATTTTGTATAAAAATCGCTTTCAAATCGTGTGAACAGGCCCTTAAAATTAATGCATTTATTCATGTTTTTTTTTGTAAAAACACTAAAGCAAATAAAAATAAATGAATACTAAATTGACATCCTTAAGACAAACATTCATTATAAAAAAAATTTGCACTTTCATAAAATTATAATATAATTTCTGGTATCTGAGTACTGAGCGACTCACATAGGAGTATATGCATTAAAAAACCGCTTAAAAGTCGAAATAGCTAAATCAGTCAAATTCACCGCCTATCGTGTTTTTTACATTCCTGACTAACCGGTCCACCTGATAAAAGGCTTAAAATCTCCCACCCCTCACGAATCCCTGAGCAAGATCGGTTGGAACCTAATTATTGCTACAAGTGTACGATTTTGTTCTCGGCGATTTCATCTTTGCAAAGTTTACTTTTTGTCGTGGTATTTTTATATGGCCGCGGATTGAAAAAAAAGCTTTTGAACCTGGAAGAAGAAGGTATGTACTTTATTATTCTGTAATAGTTTTTGAATATCGGTTATAAATAATGTATTTAAAACCTGGTTAATTTGTGTAGTTAAATTTCGATATTTTTACCGTGAAAATTTAAGACAATCGTGTTTTTGTTTATGTGTCAAGACTTGGCAACTTAGTTTTTTTAGATCGAAATAATGTTAAGGTCTATGTACATCGATTGTATAAGAAAAACTGTCCGCATACGTCCGCCATTTAGATTTTCAGTAGGTTAAAGTTACAGCGTCATAAACATAAATTTTTTGAATGTCATACTTTGTTGGTTTTTGTTACAAATTCTTTGGAAATGTTTCAAGAATTTGGTAAACTGACATTATTCAGCATAATGCAAGCATGTAAGGGAAAGAAAACAGGAACATTTTTTTCATTTTTGGACGAAAGACTGATTCGAATTACTCATTATCGTGAGAGAACCCAGCGATCCCAGGCTACGCGATGGAAAAGTGTAACATAAAAACGACCTGCGAAGGCCGAAGGCCGAGGTTCGCACAGGGCCCAGGACCTGGAATGTTCCCCGCCGCGCGCTCGTCTGCTAGGCCGAAAACCGTGCTGCGGGAGATTCCAATTCCCGGCGATACCCACAAACATATCAAACCCCCATGCAATTCCCTGCACAAATGTTAAGGCACAACTTTGACAACTCAGACAAAAATATATTTCCTGGCCTCCCCCCCACAAGAAGAGGCCGCACTGCGCATAATACTATTTTTTAGGGTTCCGTAGTAAACTAGGAACCCTTATAGGTTCGCCATGTCTGTAGCATAGCGCAATGGCCGTTAATACTAGAAATTAGCAATTTGGCACAGATATACATTTTAATCACATACAATTTTTTCTTATAATTTGTCGTAAAGTGGGGATGATTTTTTTATTTTGTTGAAATCCTATAGTGTGGGGTATCGTTGAATAGGTCTTTCAAAAACAATAAGGGACCCAGAAGAAAGTTGTTTTATAAAATAAATATTTTCGGAGATAATCGCTTCAGAATAAAAAAAATTGGTCTCTCTCCCCCTCAAACTTTTGATCCGTGGGTCCGAAAATATGAAAAAATATCACGAATTGTGGGCTCATAGAATACTTTAAAATAAAACTATTTCGAACATAATCGGCCCATCCGTTTTTGACTAACTACGGAACCCTACATTGCACATGGCCCGACATGCTCTTGGCCGGTTTGAAATATATAATTACAATCACATTCTTTGTTTTATTCCTTAAAATCCTCAAAAAACCAATGAAATATTTTTAAACGGTTTTATGATTGAAATACTCCTATGTGCGACTCGTGGATTATGCGACTTTCTAAGGCACGTATTTACTTGAATTTTAATTTACTTAATAAAATAATTAACAACTCAAACAACTTTGCTGTACATAAACTGGAACTTTGTGATTCATTTAATCCTTCGCTAACAAATATTTAAATTAAGCTTTACAGAGCACTGCGGCTTTGACTTTAGATTGAAAGCGGCTGGAAAGTTTCTATAATTACTACAATCTTAATACGACACTAAGCCCAGAAGACCTCTAAAACTTAAAATGGATTTGGCACTTCAACAATAAATACTGAGTAGTATTGGTGAAAAATCAGTACGCATAAAGTTGACCTTTTTTTTATAGGGAATTTATAGTAATATTTAACGTAATTTAAGACGTTGATTGCTCGACATGATTTTACCTTTTAAGAGAGTCCTCTTCCGGTGCACACTCCGCCAAAGCCCATGTACAGTCAAGGGCAAAAATATGTATACACTTTTGCGCCTTATTTTCACGGCATAAAATAAAAAAAGTGTATACATATTTATGACCTTGACTACTGGGGTCTGCGCTCCGCTAGGACAGGTATTGGCCGCGTGCAGCACTGGCGGGGGCACAAGGACAGATCTACCCTCATCCTCACTTTCAGGACTTTTTTTTTATGGAACAACTCAAATTAGTTTTTAATATCTTGTATAATATAGCAATTTTAGTTGTATTGATTTAAATTTTCACGATTAACACTCATATTTTAAAGGCAAATGGGTCTTAATCGCGTAAACTTACGTTTAATTATATCCTGACGTTTCGGGCATGACGTTACACCTGTCGTCGCAGGTAGACTCCCTGTACGAAACGTCAGAATATAATTAAACGTGAAATGGACATATTATACGGACCGAAATAGCTACTAATCCCGGTCTTTTTCACGGACACTTCAACCCCTAAAGGTGATATCAGACGGTTCATTTTTCGTTCATTTTTTCGTTTCATTCGGCATCTTTCACTTAAAATGACACGTCTGACCACGGAGTGAAACAAAAGTGCCGAATGAATTCATTAGTGAACCGATCCAACAATGTTGGATATTTTCATTCGGCATCTTTCACTCGCACTCCGAATGAACGGAAAATTAACAGTTCATTCCGTCTGAACACGGAATGAACTGTTCACTCGGATTCGGCCGACCGTTGCTACTCGAGCGTTTAAATCTATCGTCTACCGTCCAATTCGTTTTTAAAAGTATCATCGTATTTTCGTTTAAGTATTTTTGCAATACGACAGGAAAAATGGTTTTCAAGTGGAACGAGCAAAACACTATGCTCCTCATAAATTTCTTCTGGCAATCCATTTTCGCACCCACCATCTGCGACGTTTTTTTTGTTTCTTTTTTGTCAACTCCTTGATTAAATGATCACAAACTAAACTTATTCCTCCAGACACGACTTCATTGGACGCCATATTGACAGAAATGCGGAGTGAATGTTCATTTCTATGTCATTCCAGCTTTGCTGTGTGAACATGGAATGAAACAAAAATGAAGCATTCACGCGAGTGAACATTCATCCGAGTGAACCGTCTGATATCACCTTAATTTGACTCTTACGATACCCATGGGAAGAGTTGGGGTGGTGACAAATGTATTATACATCTTTTTGACACTGCCTCAACATACGGCTATAAAGACTTACTTGTTTTCAGCTCCTAAATATTTAATGTCATGTAAATTCAAAAAAGTAATTATATTTCCTCGTTTCCTCGCGATTAGTGGATGTTTGATTGAGGATCGTAATTAATTTCCTCCAAAATCTTCGTACCGAGGCGTAGAAATGTTAGAATGCAAAATATCCTCTTTATTATAGTCTTTATTAATGGTACTCATTTCGTAAACAATACAGCTGGACACAAAATAAAGACAAGGCACTTATTAAAAACATCGTAATAGCAACATCCTAGTCTGCGGTAAAATACGAGTCTGATCGTTTTTTGAGTTAACATTTCAAGAAATTATCTATATATGTATACACATAAAATAAATATGTTTAGTACAGATGATGGTGCCTTTTTTACGCGCTAGTGCGAGTAGTGGCTCATTTTAATTACGTCAGGTCCAAAACTTCGGAGGGCCATCTCGATACCTCCTACGTATACTGGTGCAAGTGCAAAATCATCATTTTCCAGGAGAGCTGTTCAAAGGTACAAAGTTCTGTAACTAGCTCATACAATGAAATAATTTCGTGATATTTTCAAGAATTTATTACAAATACATTTTAATACAATCTACATATTTACTTTTTTGAAATAATTAGTAGTTTTAGAAAAAATGGTAGTTACACCAGTATACGTGCAATTTACGAGTTCTTGTTTTTGATGAACTGAGACAACTACCGTATACGTAGTATGCTATAACTCGATGAATACGGATATATTTTTAGTGCCTTTGATGTATATTTTGTATCATGCACCGTAAATATCTAAACAAACCGGACTTGTTGCTCTGATGTTTTTTATTGGTTAGTTTTCGCCTAATTTGTCACTTGTACCAGTATACGCCTAAATTTATTAATCATGTACCAGTTTACGTTGAAGCTTTTTTTGTATGTTATGTGCCTTGCAGGAAGTCTAAAAGTACCTATATAAATACAAAGAAAAATAAACGCTTAAAATAAATAAAAATAAAACTGATTTACCATCATTTTTAAATAAGTATATTTTTTATTATTCTTAGTGTCCTACCGGATTAATGGTTACTGGAAGAAAGTCTTGAAACAAAAACATAGTTTTAATTTCAAGTAATCAAGACATGTCTTAACAACATCAAAAGGCAATATAACAATTGAAGCGATTTGGGCTCTACTTTTCACTTACGATCAGGTGGAGTGGAGCCACTTTGTTGTGCCAACATAAAAAAAACGAAGAAATAACATCAACATAAATTTTTCGGCGTTGCTTTTACAAAATAAATATATATACGAATTCGATGCCATACTTCAATACTTCTTAGGTGCGTACAGTAAGACGTAACTACTTAGAAATGAATTTAAGACTCAAATTAAAAGAAGTATATATTGGAACTACTAAGTAGGCTTCTTTCGTTTTAGTGTATGTCAAAATTCAATGTATAAGTATAAGTAGCTGATATACTTTTTTACTGTCTGGGCTATCAGACTTAAAAATAAACGACGTGTCATTCGTCCATCCAATACTGGTGGTAGGTTTAAGAAGACGATATTATTGAAGACATTATATATGAATTAGAAAACAATTTAAATGGTTACGAATATCATCCACTTGTTATTCAACATGGACCAAAGGGAATATTGTAAGCTCTGATTTCATTTAGTAATTAGAATTCTTAATATCGGCTCGCAAAGAATATGTATGCTTATGAGCAGCCGTCGGTATCTTCTTACCCCTTGACTTAGCGTTCCGATAAACATAGTTTGTCCCTTTCGGTCTTATCCGTACATATATAAGGCGGTTAGCAGGCAAGCGCTCTGTTGAAGCTTCTACATTGATGTACTTCTAATATATTGTTATTGAACACGGGACACTCGAAATACATAAGACGGTTATGAAAAAAAATGTGGGAAAATTAAAGAACGTCAGTTGTGTTGCTGTGTTATTACGTATTTGAAAAACACACTACCTAATTGCTGGCCAGATTCGTATTCGGCCTTGCTAATATTCAGCTATCTAATCAGCTTAGCTGGCAAGCAGTAATCTACTTTTTTTTATATTTAGTTAGGTAGGTAGGTTACGCATAATTCATTTACTCGTAATTTAACATAACAACTAATCAAATAACAACAATATTGCTAAATAATAAGCAATAGACCCTACTTTTATGTGTAGATTTTAGAGTGTTGCTCGCGCATACTGGTATAACTTCCGCCCGCGGCGATAAGTGTACTGCGTATTGTAGTACAAGTCACTTAGCTCAGTATACGACGTTCGAATTAAAAAAAAGGTGTTAGTTATATCAGTATACGCCACTTTATTTCAAAAACTAGCGGTAATTTCGCCACAAAAATTTTATAGCTTGTAGATATAAGTATTTTGAACCCAAATATGCAAAAAAACGAAAATGGTAAAAATGTCACTTGCACCAGTATACGTAGGAGGTATCGATCTGTACTAAAAAAACGTCGTACGAGACACGTGCCAAATTCCATGTTTAATAATAATAATAAAGTTTATTTGCCAAACATTATGTACATTTTAAGGTGTTTACATGATATTAGTTTCAATAATGATTGATACCTTATAAAAGTAGGCATGCAAATGTTTACACTAAACTAACTACACTAAGGGTTACGTCATGTTTGAAACTTATGACTTTACTTTTTCGCACTTGTGTCGTAATTTACCTACTATTTTGAAAATTTGTCGCAATAGATATAACTCGTATGAAGTAATAACGAAAAACTAGTAAAAACTAATCATTCTGGGTTGGTCAGAAACAAGTTTTTGAAAACCATCAACTAAGATGCAGAACTTGGAATTGATAATTTTGTAGAACCTGAAAACATACGCCAAAAGATCAGCGTAATTACCTTTACTGGAGTTTCGTATGTAGTGTTAGTTATAAGAAAAGTGTAGTACAATTTAACTTAAAATATAACAAATACCTTGAGTGATGACACTCAGCGCAGGTGTTATTTTTGTTAAATTAGTAAATCATTTGAACCAATTTTTGTACAAGTCAATCATCGTCTAAACACGGCGTTAGTGACATCATTCAACCATTCGTTCAGTTACTATTATTCATTCGCAAAGGTTATATAAGCTTAGTTTTATTTAATTCTGTCTCTTTTGGCTGTTGAACTTCGAAAAATAAACACCAATTGAATGAAGGCGTGCTTTTGAGTATTCTTCCAGTTTTATCCTTTAGTAGTAGGTATAGTAATCTTACTGAAAATTCCGTAATATTTGTGCCGCTTTGCAGTGGGTACGGATAAATTGGAGCCGCGCTGTAGACGGTCGCGGGTGCTGCGAAGTGTGTAAATTAGCGAGTACAGTTTAACTGTGCGGCGTAATCCAGGATTTGATTGTCTGACGTTTCGCAAATAATTATACCAGTGTAAGCCCCTCTCTGCTTCTCCCTTGCCGTTTGATTGATGACACCGGAGATTGCATGTCAGGATTACATCTGTGGAGGATGTACGGATCATTTAGTGGCCAGTGGTGAAAAGAGCGGAAAAAACTTGGTGACAGGGCGACGTGCGAGCCAATCTAGATAATATACAATTCGGTAGCATATCTTTTACAGAATTAAGAGTTTACATGATCACGTTTAATACGATTACCCAAACAAGTAATAAAGGCAAACATTTTAAAGAATAATCGACACGCAATTTTGTCACTTCAACATTCACTGATTTGTTTTGTTGATGTTAATGATGGAGACTGTAAACCTGTACAAGGGATTGTTAAACCAATCCCTACGTATTTGTGTCAATTGCTTGTCGTAACTTATTTTATTTCGTTGCGATCGTAGTTAGTTTACAAATCTTACAGGAAATGAGCTCGTTGACAATCCGCCCGGCTGGATGGAAGCCAGCCACGGTACACGCAATTTTTTATACAGGCAAGAGGAACTGTGGTTTAAATATTTCAGTTTGATCAGGCCATTTTGGCACGTCTCAGCGGAATTGCAGATCATTTGGTACTAGAAATATGCATAATATAATCTTGATCGCTGAGGCAATGACAAAATGAGCCCATCTCCCTCATGGAGAAAGTCGTTTACGTTATTATGAGACGTTCGGAATGCCTTTAGTTGTTACCCTCCGTAAATATAAAAAGGCGAATTTAGGAAAATAATGACTCTGTAATAACTTACTATTTCAATCCACCAGTTGTTTTATTCGATCTTAATCAGAATAGCAGTATTAAGTACCTAATATTAACGCTAATAGTATAATCTAATAATGTTGTAGCTCTGTTTTTATATACATTAAGAAAGAGAAAAAACTGATGTATACACATTGTTGTTGTTGTTGTAGTTATTCTGGCCATTTTTCCGCAACTCGACATCAAACGTGCCTATTTTGCGTGGTTCCAACGCTGGACTAGTATTTGTGAGGACTTCACATACACCCTTGAATTTCTTCGCAGGTGCATGCAGGTTTCCTCACGATGTTTTCCTTCACCGCAAAGCACTTGTGAATATCAAATGATATTTCGTACATAAGTTTTTTTGAAAAACTCATTGGTACGAGCCGATGATCGAACCCACGACCGCTGCGTAGCAGCCGTACGTTTCACCGCTAGGCCACAAGCGCTAGGTAATGATACACATTATTAAACGTCAATTTAAGAGTACCAAATTGGCTTAAATCATATGGTCCTCGAGCGAACCTCTGACAAACTAATAAATAAACGAGTAGGTATTGTCATACATAGGAAACCTTCTCAATATAATCGAACCGATCGATCAAAAGACGAGAGCAGAAGTAGAGCTTGAATATTTATGTGTTCGTTTGAATAGAAAATCAATTCCCACAGATTATTCACCAGTCCACCTCATTACAGTACTGCTAGGATTAGCTAATACACAATTAATTCCCTTTGAACCCTCGCTCTATATGTATTCGCAGTGTTGGTTTCTAGGTAAGAATAAATTTCCCGGATCATGTTCTTTTATGTTTTATGCAAAAACAATATTTTGGGTAGAAAAAAGTTTTAAATAGAAAGTAATGTATGTGGTAAGATAAAGCCCGGTGGTGACGGCAGTAAGAATATGTTTGTTACCAGCCCAACTCTTCCCGTGGGTGTCGAAAGCGTCAATTAACTATGATATTGAAGTTTCACTGATCTTTCATTTTATTGAAGATTGATGACGGGCAGCAGTCATCATAATGGACACGTTACTGCGATTGCCAACCCACTTACCCAGTGTCACAGAATAAATAAGAGCAGAAGTGCAATTGTAAGCTTAATCCATTGTTGTATGTCGTGCAACGCCAATTCGCGGGTACCAAATAATCTTTATTATCATTGTCGTCAGCCTATCTCAGTCTAACGCTGGACGTGGGCCTCTCCTATTAGGTACTATGTTACCCGATAATAGTGATACTAATTAATAAGACTTAAAATATTATTTAGTTGTTGCTTTATTTAGACACACTCGTAGGTAATTTATGAATATTTGTATTAACTTATAAAAAGCATGTAGGCACAACGTTATCTGCTTCGGAACATTGATCCAGACCGTTTTGGTGCGCGCCGATGTACTTGTAGCGGCACGGCGGAAACGTGAAGTGAAATGCCCCTGCCAGCATGGCAATTATGGGCTATTACCTATTCGATATCACAAGCTATGACAATATTACTCTTTAAAGCAGCACCCATAACTCCATATACATAAGTAGTAGCACACCTATGTCCAGCAGTAGACTGTAATAAGCTGATGAAGTGAAGTGTGGCAAAAGAAGCCCTATGAACGAGAATTACCATTTTTTTACTTACGTAGTTTCAGAACGTAGAGATAATATACTTTCCAAATATTCAATCGATTATCAACTTGTGTAAATGCGAAAATAGTTCAATTGAAATTACCGAGGCTCAATTCTTGAAAAATACAGCTACAGATGAAAACGTATTCATTTTCATTTTCACCTCATGTGTTGGATGCTTTCTGGTTTCAACAAATTAATATTCTCGGAAAAGTTAGTACGTAACAATCGCTTTTTATAAATCATATTCCCGGCAAATTCGAGAACGTATCAGGGAGTTCCCAGGAGAGGCATCCCGCCTGTTGATTTATCTGACGAGTTATTCGTCAGCTTCAATAATATTGTAGTTCTTAAAACATCGCTACAGGCTGAACAGAATATCCTTTTTTTTTAAATTTGATTTGCAAAAAAATTTTGAAACAAACTCTTCTTGATAAATATGGTTCTGGAATATTTTTATGCGAATAGAATATTAAGTTTTTCATAATCGTCATAATTCTCAGCATGTTATTAATATTACCGATCCCGGCTATAAGCCAATCTAGCTAAAGACCGTCCCGCAATTCTCGTCTTTCTTTGCGCTGGTGGACGACTAACGCTTCTTTTTCCTAGAAGAGACCAACAGTCCATTAGAATTTAGATTCATCGGTTATCGCGCTGCCTTACGAGCTTTTATCTCTTGCCTTAAATATGTTTGAGTCTCACGTTAGTTATAATTCTAAACCTGCCTCACGAGATTGAAAATAAGGTGCCCGATGTCTGAACGTCGGATCTCGATATTCCTCACTTGGTCTCTTTGATTAATGCTGGGTATGATGGTAAATATTATGGCACCATGGCAAATGTTAAGGTTATCTAGAAGAAAAAAAATAATTTCTTTCACTTCTAATTGGCTGTATTCAGTAGAGAAATTCGTACCACAAGTTTTTATTTGAGCTGTTCAATACTGTTAACTCGATGTAAGATTTAGTTTCAAACAGAAATCTAATTACGTTGGCGTGTGACTGGAATATTGAGTTTCACCAGACCGTTCGATACAATAAATAGGCATCTTCTTACTTATTGGGGTATATTGATGATTACTTGAGTAATAATAAATGTCCTTATGATAAAGGAAATAGAATTGGAAATGGATATGAAGGCTGCCGCGTGGCCGTATGAATACATTTTCCACCACCCTAAATCTTCGAGTGAGAGTTGACTAAGGGATTGAAGTTTCACTGAATGTTAGTTTACAAAAGATTAAAGAAGAGAAAGGCCTCTATTGAAACCGAGGAATGCATATTATTAGTCAAACCCTGAGAATTATTTGATTAAGAAACCTGTTTTTAATAGTCGTTAAATTCCTAACACAAGCTTAGTGATAACAAAAATATACTTCAAAACGAATCGCTAATTAGCGTAGTGCAAACAGAGTTCAACGAACGCAATTCCTTTTGAAATAAATAACAATAAAAAAAATGGACACCTGCCACGCAACAAATATCGTTAGTGAAAAAACATGTTTCAATTATTATTTAAATAGCAAATCTTACACCTATTTTAAGAATAAAACAATTTTTTCCTAATAATAATCAGAAAATCAGGCTAAAGTAGAGAACTAAATATTTTCGCCTACGAGTGGCTAAAGGCCTTCCGGGGGCTCGCTGCGGCGGCGCACAACGAACCGAATTCCTGCCAGCGTTGTCAACTCGTTTTTCACAAACATTTATTGATTTTGTTTGTTTTGTGCTTAGTGGGTATATATTTTGTGGGTTTTTACTTTAAGTTATTCTTTTCGTAACTTCAATAATCCAAATTCGAGGCGAGTTATTGTTATTAGAAAAAAGTAGAATTAAAAAAACAACATCTCTGAACAATCACCGCTCTTTAACACCACCTTCACCATCATATTGTGGGGTCGGAACCTATCTAATGTAATTTGGAATGTACTTCATTCAACATTTTGTACAATGAATTCTAAAAATCAATTAAACATAAATTATTAAATTACACGCGGACAGAGCGATCGATTTCCTTATTAGATATAGAGTTGCATGGCCCTACGTTCAGCTGCATGCAGCGCTTCAAGCGGTTTCAGTCTAACGGGCGACCCATGGTACATGCAGCACTGCAGCCATGCTTTTTCCCGGCGGCGCTCGCCTGCAGCAGCTGACATATTGACAAATTGGCAAGAATAATTAAATAGTGCTACATTTTTTCTGTGTAACTGAAGAAATAAATATTGTATCTATTACATAGCCGTTGGTAAATTACTCCTGCACCCTTTACCCAGCAATCATACATTGTATACATTGCATAGCACCTTCATTACCATCTACAATATTATAACCCGCGGATCCCACTTCATCCAGGCCTTCATCGGCAACCTCAAACATTCGAAACGTCTAATAAAAAGCATACCACGAGCCCCACAAGGTGCGCGGTCCGAGTGGCTTAAGCACTTACCACTGATATAGATTGCGTGCACAAAAATGACTTGGACTCACGGTAAAATTTACTGAATTTCTCTTTCAAAGTTCTGCATATCTCTGATGATAGCAATGAGAATATGTTACAGGGTTGCAATCCAATAATGATAATAATTCCTCAGTAATGGATTGATAGGATAGTTTCCTTGTATATTCTAATACATAGTTAACAAACTAATGATTGTCTTTGTGTGATACCGGTTTATTTTAATCAGAAGCCAATTTATGCTCCTATCCGCTAAATTCGTGAGAGGTGCTTGAATGTGATGTTGAAACGGAAACACTTTTTATATTTCGACAATTTTATTGTTGGGAAGAAGTAATGGAGGTATTTCGAAAACACAAAGTTAAAGGCTTTCGTTATAATAAAATACCTAGTTGATAAATGGCACAATTATGTTACATAACCGCCATATTTAATTAAAAACATATTGAAGTTTTACTCTATTTTTTGAGACATTTTGGTTCGAGACTGTAAATTAAATTGAAAAGTATGCAGACGATTTTAGAAAATCACATTTTATTTCTCCGCGAGTCCTAAGGCAAATTAAAATAGATAAATAGGTATTTAAATTGATCTGCTCTGCCGCTATAAATGTATAAAAATACCTATTTCGGAAACGTTAAAGAGTTAAAAATATTAATAATGCTTCACTGACAATATCATTTACTTACTTTTGAGAAGACTGAGCTTGAAAATGCCAAAAATAATCCAAAAGCAACCTGGAAAGCTATTAAATCTATGACATACACCCAAAAATCTTCTAGCCCACCGAAGGAACTTCTCCAAATTTCTGGTGACTCACAAACTGAAATAAACAGTGTGAATAACTATTTTGTTAATATCGGCAGAGACTTAGCTTCCAAGATAAGTGTGCCAGTTTCTTCAGGTTTGACTAATAATGGAGCTCCTGTTCCTATTAATTCCTTTCGCTTGTTGCCAGTTGATAACGCTCAGGTAGAGAACATTATAATGGAGCTACGGACGGAATGTGCCACAGGGTGGGACAATATTCCTTGTAGGGTAATAAAACAATCCAGCTTTGCGTTATCCCCTGTCATGACCCATATTTGCAATTTATCTATCAATTCAGGCACGTTCCCTAATGCATTCAAACAAGCTGTCGTTCACCCGGTATACAAAACCGGTGACAGAAAACTCGTTAGTAATTACAGGCCTATTTCGGTGTTGAGTTGCCTTTCCAAAATCTTAGAGAAAATTATTAATAAATGTCTTTTATCGTACTTAACTAAATGTAACATAATCGCACCTAACCCATATGGCTTTAGACCAGGTTTTTCAACTGAGGATGCTGTCCTCGATTTTGCGAACGCTTTACCGAAGAAACTTGACTGTAAATCAAAATGCTACGGTGTATTTTTAGATCTTACAAAAGCGTTCGACACCGTGTCAATCCCGATCCTCCTGACAAAGCTTGAAAAAATAGGTATTCGGGGAATCCTACTTAATTTATTCAAAAGCTACCTAATGGGTCGACGCCAATGTGTAAAGATAGATTCCCTGCGAAGTGAATATGAAGCGATCAGCTTTGGAATTCCTCAGGGCAGCATCCTCGGGCCAACGCTTTTCTTGATCTATATCAACGAACTTTGCTTGTCTAAATTACCTAGCTGCGAAATTTTTGCCTACGCTGATGACACAGCACTTCTGGTACATGGCACTGACTGGTATGATGCAAAACAAAGCGCTGAATTCGCTATTGGACAGGTAGGGTACTGGCTATCGACAAATTTATTAACCCTAAATTTAGAAAAAACTAAGTTCATTCGGTTTTCCTCATCCAATACTCCACATAACTCCGACAATTTCGACAACCTGCGAGCTCACTCATGTATGGCACAATCGAAATCCGATGACAGTGACTGTAACTGCACCCAACTGACATCTTCCCCGAACACGAACTACCTCGGGGTAGTGATAGATGCAAAACTAAACTGGCGAGCACACATAGATGCGCTCTGCACCAGAATTAGGCGACTCATATACATATTCAGAGAGCTTAGATATTCGGCCGATGCGTCAACCTTAAATATGGTCTACCAGAGTCTCTGTCGGTCAATAATAACTTATTGCATTTCAGCCTGGGGTGGTACTTTCAAAACGGTTCTTTTGAGTGTCGAACGAGCACAAAGAGCCGTCCTGAAAGTACTGAGTTTTAAAAAAAGGGACTACCCCACGACAAAACTATAATTATGTGGATTGCCAAGTTTTAACCGTCAGGCAATTATATATCTTACGCGCTGTGTTGCGCAGACATACTATGTTACCTCTTAAGAAAGATCTGCTGCAACGGCGCAAAGGTTTTCCCATATGTAAACAACATTTCTGCAAAACTGCGTTTGCCAGTAGGCAATTCGCTACACTAAGTTCACGACTTTACAACAAAGTCAATAAAGACATCTCAATATATGCCTTATGTAAATACGAGCTCAAATCTGAACTGCATAAATGGTTACAACAATTGTCATACGATGAGACTGAAAAACTCCTCAAATCATCATATTAACACAAAATTGCACGTTTTTAGTAAACCTTTGTATCCTTCACATTGTTTTTGGGAGTCCGGTATAGATCTGAAAGTGAATACAACAAATTCGTAAAAATACTATTCCGGACTTTTAAATTTATTTTTATCTTTTATTTTCTTTTTATATAGCCTGTCACATGTTGTAGGTTTCACATATGCATGTATTTAAATTTAATAACCTTATAAATAGGAATATATATATATTGGCTGCTCTACCGCTACCTCAAATAATGTATACGTAATAATATATTAAAAACCAATCCCATAACCATATCCTAAAATACAGGTTAAACCTAGCTTAGGAGCTGGAAATCTTGTCATCCCTTAGCACAATGTTTGTACTGCAACTGTATACCTACATTATGTCTAGTTATAAGCTTTGTGTACAAAAATAAATTATTATTAAATTATTATTATTATTTGAACTGGACAGAAAACTAACCTAACCTAACTATATTTCTGCGAATATACAATCCAACAGTCGAATTTATAAATCTATTCCATAACGCCAGTTAGTATGGGCTCGGATTCATCAGCTGTTAGCAGAGGTAATAACAATATTTAGCCTCAAATTTTATTTGATGGTCAGTACGTTTTTTTCTACAATTACGTCTTAAGCCACAAATGGTCTTCCAACTTCATGAAACACCTAAAGGGAAAAAGAATGTTGATCATATTGCAAAGAGAAGAAAAAAACCACAATCAAGATCAGTTCAAACTCGTCAAGAAATCAAAACTAGCAGCTCTTACTCTCAATAAATGTTAGATAGAGACGTAGTAATTATTTTTTTTTCGATTATACACAGGTTCTGTAGAAGATACATGTTTCATTCAAATTTTAAAGAGATTGCATGTCGACAATTTTGAGTGTTACAATTTTGATCCGTCATATGATGAATCAACATTATGATGATCACGTCAAAGTAATGAAAGATAAGCCGAGTAAACGTTATCTGTGCAACTGCAGATATTTAGTTCGACCAGAAAATGAGTTTTGTAGGTCTGACGGCACATTGTATCGGACCTGATACTTTGCTAACATCAGCCAGAGTATTAGATAGAATGTTGGAGATTCCCGGGAGATTTAGACGCTTTATGCCAGCAACGCAGAATGTCAGATTAACAGGACGCCAGATTATCAAAACGACAGATTTTCATCATTTAGATTCGCAGGGTACGAGATTCTCGTAATACCAAATTCACAGTCTACCATATTCTTCTTCTTCTAAGATCGTTTAACGTCAAGTAGTTACTATAAGTACCAGGTGCCAAAATAATCAAATAAATAGAAGCTTTGGCTTTATTATACCTAACTCCCATAATGCCATTGTCTTTATTAGGACTAAATATTTAAAGGAACACCTTAGTTCCAAAATGCTCTACTCTGTTAAATAAAATACAATATCGTCCTATTAATGCAAATACCGACTAAGTGACTTTTTCACGAAATCGTGTTTTTTACGCCTTTGGAATAAGAATTTCAAGGACTACAATCTAGTAAAACCCATGTTTTGATACGACTCTCAATTCCAAAGATAGCTTTTAGATAAAGTTACTTAAACGTCATTTTACTGAAATATTCACTGATATACATAACTTAATACAAAAAACTGATATACATAACTTAATACAAAACTTTATGCTTTCTCCGCCAAGTAAAAACTGTTAATGGTACATAGTGTTTATTTGCATTTATACATTCCCATTTTATGTTTTACCAAAAAATATTATATATACTTATTTGGTTTTAGCATGAAAATGATTCTATTAAATTATTTGTTTTACGACAGGTTAAACATATTACATGCCTTTAGTATGTTTTTCCAGTAGATAATTGTTTCCAAACAACGCCAATATCATACTGCCAAAAAATTTAAAAGCGACTTAGTTGCTTTTGCTTGTAGTTCTATTTCAATATTGACGTAAATCTCTACAGGAGAAACCAATTATGTGCGCGTACGAGCTTCACGCCGTAGTAACTTCACTCAGTTCCGACTCACGCGCCGAGGTCACAGGTTGTTGTTTCTCGTAATGTTTGTTAAAAAAATCGTGTAAAAGACTATTTTAGCGCTAGTGTATAATAAAATAACAATGAGTGCAAGGAGTAGAAAACTCTTTAGACTCGCCACGGGGACCACGGAAGGTGCCTTTGGTCCGTTTTCGTTATCATGTTTTCGTAGTTAGCTACGTAAGAGGAATTATTTTTCGCTGTTTCGTAATTGATTACCAAAGCGGAATTTATTTTCCGTTTTCGAAATTGCTTACTAATTCTTCTTTCGTAGTTAATTACCAAAACATATTTACTTTTCTTATTTCATAATTGATTACGAAAAAAGAATTTACTGCACTAGTTAATTTTCATAAACTGCCTGATACTGTTTTGAGATCTTTGTTCGTTCAGCCATTTTCCATAATATTTTTTAGTCGATAGATTTCCACTGCTACTGGACATAGGCCGCCCTCAGAGCATGCCTTAAAGATCGATCGTGAGTAGTCGGCATCCAATAGATCCTGAGGATTTTAAACAGAATAATATGGATTGCTTGTATAAACAGTGGCCATAAAATAAGTGTATTCCCGTTGGCAGAGAGGTTTTTTGGCCACCTTGTATATTGTTAATCTTTTGCTGGATGCTGTCATAATTTGTCATGTTTTTTTTTCATAAGACAACTTTTATTTTATTGGGTAGGTACAAATTAGGACTTTCAATACCGGGATCGCGGTATTGGTAATCTAAAAATACCGGTATTGAAAGTTCTAGTACATAATTATGTACCAAGAAAAGAAAGAAGGCATCACTACGTTTTAATTATTTGGTACAAACTATATTGAATTCATTGTATTCCATTTTGTGGAGATACAAAAAGCTATGAAAGTTCCGATTTCAATTATTTCATTTAGAATTTATTTAGCGTTAATGGTTTCATTAATCGCAAAACTGAATAAATTAATTACGAAACTCCAACAAATTCCATTATGTAGACAACTCAGTTACTAGCTGCAAAAACATGTTTTATCCAAGGTAACTACGAAACTCAATTACTAAAAAGGAATAAATTCTCTTTTGATAATGAATTACCAAACAGTGAAACATAATTCTCGATTCGCAGCCAAATGACTGCGAAAAAAGAAAAATAAATTCCTGTTTCGTAGTCAACTAAAATATATATCTGTTTCGTAGTCAACTACGAAACAGATTACGAATGCAGAAATTAAATTCCGCTTTGGTAATCAATTACAAACGGTGAAAAATAATTCTTCTTACGTAGGTAACTACGAAACCATAATTACGAAAACGGACCAAAGGGAATTTGGCTTTATTTTTCCTAACAAAACTTTCAATAATGTATGACTACCGGTTATCAAGTGTACAAATACTACTTATATTATTACTGTTATGTGTAATTATAAAATTAAAAGTAACATCCTTAGTCATACATTATGGTGTTATTTAGTTTCGGAGGCGTAGCTTTCGAGTTGGAGTTGGCAGAGTTGCTGAGCGAGCGTAGTAGATGTAGTAAGTATATGATGCGGGTACTCGAAGACGCTTGAACCGATTAGCATTTTTTTATTTTTATTTAAAGGTGTATAGTTTTGAAATATTGTTTTATAAATCTTAACGTAATCAGTTCAGTCGTTTATGAGATATCAACAAAAACTAGTGAAGTTCGTTGTTTTTTATTTTTTTTTATTTCGTGTTTTTCCCACAATACCTAAAACTATGTATTATTAAGGGTTAGGAGGCTTCCAAAAATGCTTTATTGTCAATAAAATACTGCGATTAGTGATGATAATTTGAAGATTTAAGACTTAAACGAAGACACTTCTAGATTTCCTACAGATAAAACCGATTAAGTCATTGTGGATTTTTAGTAAATTTTGTAATAACTTAAAAATCCGAGATTTTTTTTTATCATATTGTGTTTTATAAGAAACGTACATGTCAACCAAAGCTTATATGTTATAGAATATGTTGTTCTAGATGTATTGATAAGAGAAATATACAAAAATATATTTCTACAGGAAAAAGCAACTAAGTTTGCGACTGTTTTATTAAAATCGCATTTTTATTGTCAATCAAATACGGACTGAATAATTTTCACGATTAGATAGTAAACTAGACAATATAGGCTATAAAATTCTAAATACAGATTGTACATATCTTAATTTTTTTATGTAAAGATATACCTCCAAACATTAAAATTGCATTATCTCAAAATCACTTTTTTTTACTTAGTCGGTATTTGCAGTAATAGGACGATATAACCAAGTAAGTAATCACACTTTAGCCGCACCATGCGATCGGCGGCAGCTGCTGCTGAGCATGCGACGTCCTTAAAAAGGCAAAAATATAAAACACTTTCGGGCTACATATTTGTGCCTTTAGCTGTAAAGACTACAGGCTGCTGGTGCGCAGATGGGAAGAGCTTCCTTAGGGAACTGGAACGACGGCTGCAGGAAAGGGGCCTTGATCCCCGCTCTGGTTCGTTCCTGGAGCAAAGACTGTCCATCGCGATTCAGCGCGGAAACGAAGTGATGGGCACCTCACCTTTGCGTCGGAAACCAAACGGGGCGGTTTGGATGGGTAGAGCTACTTGGGTTTTATTTAGGTTTAATTTTATTTATGTTCATATTTCAATATTACTTTATCTTATTTTTTTAAAGATTTAGTTTGTAGTCAATATTATTCCTAAGTAGTTATTGCTTTTTAAAATACTTGTTTCAGTACGTAATCTGTTTTAAGGATTTTCAAGGCTATTTCTAAAAACATTGGTTGGACAAATATAATGCAGAAACCTTGAGTGTTGTACATGCCAAGCACCGTCACTGAACCAACAAGCTTCTGTAAGGTTTTCACCAACGCTGGAATGGAATATCCAAAAAACCTACATTTTATAGATTTTTATACAGCATAAAAAGGAAGCCAAATTTTTCGACTACAGAGCTAAATTAATTATGTACCGGACAAAAACCAAAAATTGCAGATCCAAGAATTAGGGGTACAACTTGGTAGAATGTAAATAAATTACAATTGTGAGACCACTCAAAATGATGATTTCAGGTTAAAAGGCAATATATAATTTGGAAATCATTTTACTCGACCAGGCAAAAGCCGTTGGAACAGTATGTTTGATGCCGTAAATCAATTTTGTCGACTAAAGAAAAAAACAATATTCTACACAAAGGGCTTGGCTTGGATAATTCGCTGCGTAATACAGATTTCAATAAAATGATGAAGAAAAATATACAGGGTGAAACATGAGTCGTGAATAGTAATACGTTTTTCTAACTCTATAAACAACTTTTTGCGACAGAAATGTGATACTATTATGTTTTTTTATACCGGCAGTCATACTGTTTATAATGGTGGGGTCATCATCATCTCAGCCATAAGATGTCCACTGCTGAAGATAGGCCTCCCCTCTGGACCTCCACATGTACCGGTTAAATGCGACCTGTGTCCAGCGTGTCCCGGCGACCGTCATAAGGTCGTCTGTCCATCTTGTGGGCGGACGTCCTACGCTGCGTTTACCTAGGCATGGTCTCCACTCGAGCACTTTTCGACCCCATCGACCATCTGCTCTGCGTGCATGTGGCCTGCCCATTGCCTCTTCAGCTTGCTAAAATCCGGAGGGCTATGTCAGTAACTTTAGTTCCGAGCGGTACAGGCAGCACAGGCTTCGCAGGCCGCGAAGCTGAAGCTGAGTACGTGGGTTCGATCGCCTCGGACGCAGGTGATCTTAGTCTTTTTCCTTTAGTATATGACATTTTATATTTATAATTTACTAGTAAATAATACCCTTACTCGAAGGCATTACGGAAATAAGCATCCATTAGGGCATGCGTTTTCAGTTTAAAATTGAACTTAATGCAAAATGTATGTATAATTCCTTAATAACACAAATAAACTTAAACCAGGCAGCTTTGTGCAAATACATACTACACAGTAAAATAAATCGACGGCGAAAAGCAAACACGTAGTAACCCACAAAAATGAAATTGTTCACCAGAGCCGAAAAA
The DNA here is from genome assembly GCA_025490895.1 of Thaumatotibia leucotreta. Classification (NCBI taxonomy): domain Eukaryota; kingdom Metazoa; phylum Arthropoda; class Insecta; order Lepidoptera; family Tortricidae; genus Thaumatotibia; species Thaumatotibia leucotreta. Next base: position 34,386 of record JALPQI010010498.1, read on the forward strand.
CCTCCCGAGTTTTGAAAAAAAAATCATAACTTTCGTATTTATGGACACATCTTATTAAAAATTGGACACAATATCCACATTTTTTTTGTCTTTAATTTCATTTAAATAAATTTCACCTTAAGTTATTACAAGTGGAGTTATGTGGGTTACTACGTTTTGGTTGTTTTTTTACAGTTAGCAAACACGTAGTAACCGACGTCAACAAATGTATGAAATACCATTTTTCTATCGTTTTTGTGGATAGCAAAAACGCAGTAACCCACTTTAAGTTTACAAAAAGTAACAGTAATAAAGTGTTAAACCACATGCTTTAGATAATTTCAATGAGCCCAGTGCTGTAACACTATTTGTTTTCGTATTGTAAGTATTTTCAAATGCATTAAATGTATTGCCAACATTTTTAGGATGACTTTTAAAGTGACTTTAATGGAATCGCGAAACAAAACACACGACGTTTCAAATGTTTCGTTAAAAATGAGAAGAGACTTAAAGGAATTAAATATGAAAATCAAACCACTTGAAGTGTAATAATCAAAAATGAAATAATTAAATTAAAAACGAAACCGGGTACCTACCCCAATTTTGGGACCGGCTAGAAACTCAGGGGGACAAATCTTTTCAAAAAACATTTGCAGTAAGGAGAAGAAATCCATTCCTAGAATGTTGCGTGAGGTCATTGTGATAATGAAATATTCAAATTTTAATAGGATACAAACAAGCTTATCTCTATCACCAGCTTGGGATCCTATAGTTCATCTTATAAAGGAGCAGACAGGCTCGCACAGACCGTGAGGCTAATGTGTTTGACGGTATTGAGCTTTTAGTACAGGCAATTTTTACAAATAAGAAATACGTATGTATGTAAATAATATGTATGTTTCGGTTTAGTGCATGTGGATCTTAAGAAGTACTACAAATGTTTTTTTTAATAGATGTGTCCCGCTGAGTTTCTTGCCGGTCCCAAAATTGGGATACCTTCCTAACAATACAATCATACAAAAGGAGGGATTTCTTCTCAGGTCAGAGGTGTAGGGATAGAACCGGCGTAGATTATTTATTTTGTTTTTGTCTTCATTTTGAAAATACTTGTAATGAATAACTAGCTTCATTTGCAATATTTGTAATATCTACATCCCTTAAAATGTATTGTCTGTGGTTTAGTATATTCTTTGTGGGTCGTTTTGTACTTATCATTCTTATTTTGATGTAGGTAGATCTATCAAATTTCCTCGATTGTCAGTCGCCCGCAGACCACGAACCCCTATAAAGTGTTCGAAACGTCGGAATGAAGTTAAATTTAATGAATATACGTGAGTTTATCGGTTTTCATTTTTTTATTTTAATCAGTAATCACTTTAGGCTAAATTCTCGTTATAATGTTTCAAAATTCCAAACACTTCGACTCACTTTCGCTCCGCGGACCGCACTGAGTGACGTCGCAAGCGTATGCGCAATGGCGGCGACTGCCACGTTAAAACGATTTAAGGCGCGCGAATCTAAGCCCCTACACCCTACAAAAGTGAAGTAATGATTAAGTAGCTAGCTTTACGTGATCCTTGTAAATGCAGTAAAAGACAAGATTCTCTAATTTGATACTGCTAGCCAAAATATTATTTCCTGCCAAATGGCGTAACTGCAAGACTTTCAAATCTATGAGCGGCAAACACGTAGTAACCAGCATCGTCGTCAGAACAACGGGCGGTTTTAAGTGCTGTAAATGCTTTGATTTAAATAACAAAGGTTTTTTTTGCTACTTACTACGTGTTTGGAGAATACATTTCAAGAAAAATGGGAAAATTTGTAGTTCCTAACTTCCTTGTTTTTCATCATATCGGCACGCGGATGGCACCAATCGAAGCGGAAAAAATCGAAGATTCCGAAAGTGCAATAAAAAAATTTTTGACCTTGTGTTGGTTACTACGTGTTTGCTTTCCAGCGTCGAGCACAGGCTTCGCAGGCCGCGAAGCTGAAGCTGAGTACGTGGGTTCGATCGCCTCGGACGCAGGTGATCTTAGTCTTTTTCCTTTAGTATATGACATTTTATATTTATAATTTACTAGTAAATAATACCCTTACTCGAAGGCATTACGGAAATAAGCATCCATTAGGGCATGCGTTTTCAGTTTAAAATTGAACTTAATGCAAAATGTATGTATAATTCCTTAATAACACAAATAAACTTAAACCAGGCAGCTTTGTGCAAATACATACTACACAGTAAAATAAATGTTCACGGTTTTACTGATTACGCTTGAGTACTGGGTTTAGGCTTACCAAGAATTTCCTTTTAAACTATTACAGCCGCTAGCCCATTCTGAAATACTGAAGATAAAAAATATACTACCTATTAAATAGGTACTTTCATACTAATGGACCTAGTCACGTGTTATACGGGGAATAAATAAGGAAATATTTTATTAAATCCGCAAAGCGGAATAGTTGAGCCATTTTTTACTTCGCTCGTGAAATAGATAAAGGGTTTGTTCAGTAAAGGTAATAATTATAAATTTCCAGTTTAAATAAAAAAATGTTTAGTTATCTTTTTTTAGGTTTTACTAGCGTACACACGCGCAACGTACGTGACGTACACGTGCGTCTTAGAAATTCGCAAATAGTTAGCGCAAAATAATGCCAGTTGTAGAATTAAGTAGGTATAGGTAAAGGAAAAAAATATTTGGTAAGTATAATGGTAAGCATTTTAAATATTATTACAGTGTCAATCACGATGCAAGTCCGAAACTCACAATTATTATTCACTATGACAAAGTACGAAAAGACACGTAAATAAATACGTTTCGTTGCCTGTACCTTCTAATAATGATAAATACGATAATGCAACTCCGCAATACCCGTTGCAGATGAAACTTTAATTGAATTGGTATGCTAGAAACTTCAGTTTAATGTTTTGTCGGAGTATTGTCGGAGCTCAGCGGTAAATAAAATATTACTGTATGGTATTGTAGCTAAAAATAGGTTATTCCAAGCTCTTACCGAGTGCGAGTCCATCACCCATTCATCGAGTCAGCCTATGTGGGAGTTAAATTTCAATAAATAACATTTCTTGTAAATTAACACTAAACTCTCTCAACTTTCACAGTCGTGCACTAAAGAACAACCTAGAATATTAGTTGACAGTACCAAAGAAGCCGGGTTCTGGCTCCATCGCTACCCAAATACAGACCCATTTTTAGACCTCAACACCCTCCGATTTCCAGTCTATCACCGCTTCGGGAACCAGGTCTGCACTACGCGGGGACCGCCTGGGCCATCAACAATCATGGACTTTCGTGCCAAAGTTCTCCGCTTCTCAAGGCACGCCCTTTCTCTAGCCTTTAACGACGTGGAAAATTGCGTAGAGACACCCCGCGCTCGAAATTCTGCGGCGCCAAGCGAAGACCTCAGTCGGAGTTCCATTAATTGCGAGATATAAAAAACGTCATTCAAGCATGTGCTTATCCGTTTTATACTTTTGCTTCAAACCGTGTAGATAGTAGTTTGAGAGCATGTTCGGAAGTTGGTAGTCAGGTGGGTAGGTAGGTAGGCTCACAAATATTATTAAACAGGCGTTATGTTTTCCTTTATAATTTTATCTGAAGGATATATTTATCTGGTGATTGTGCAACAAGCCGTTAGTACAGCTAATTTGGTCTTAAAATTTAACAGGCTATATTTGAGTCGATTGCAAAAAAATCCATCGTTTAGGTCTTGATCCGAACAAAAATGACGATCGTTTCCATTGTGTTACGAAAGTCAAACAAACTATATCGTTGGGGATAGTGCAATACCGCGTAACTACCAAAGCAGAGTTCAAATATCAAACATCATCATCATCAGCCTATCGCAGTCCATTGTTGGACTTAGGCATCCCCAATTTCACGCCACCGTTCTCGATGTTCAGCTGCTCGCATTCAGCTCCTGCCAGTCATCCTGCGCAAATCGTCGCTCCACCTTGCCGAGCTCCACCTCCAATATCAAACAATTGACACTTAAATTGACCCTAATTGAATTTTAATTTCGCGGTATTGCACTATCCCCGACGATATGGTAATATCGTAACACAATTGTGACGTTAAATTCGGTTTTCATAAATGCCTTTAACTATGTAGGTACAATTTTTTAGCAATCGACCGCATGAGTGACCGATGTTAACTGGCGTATTAATAGGAAATTAAGCATAAATTGTTCTAAAGTAAAGAAATTGGGATTGGTGTTCGCACGTACGCGGTTGGCGTTGGGAAGATGATCTGAATGTTCTGAAGCAAGTTGAAATTATTTGTTGCTACTCGTAATTAACAAAGAACACAGCTCAACACTTTTCTGTTTATTATTTAAACAGAAGTATTTAAAACAAGGGAAGATATATTATAATAATTCTAATGAACGAAGATTACCTATTGTGTTATTAAAACTTCTTCATTCATTTATGAAGGTTTCGCAGTACATGTCTAAGTACAAGAATTATAAGACGCCTTTTTTTATTAAAAATGACATTACATTATTTACATCAGTCCATAATAGGAGTTATGCAAGAAGAAGCGACGAGGGGTTTATTTACAAACCCTGTAAAGTTTACGAAACATCGAGATAAAATTCAATTAATTAATAAAATATATATGCGATATGATATAATCCGTAACAATAGTTTTATTTCAAGGACTACATTGTTAAAAAATCGGGCTTCAATACCAGGAAAGCTTAGGCTGGACTAAATGGAAGTAAATACTTCTCACTGTTGCTTTCGTAAAAGTATGATGATTGTAGAAGAAACAAGAAAAACACAATATAGTAGTAGTATACGAGTAAGGCGTTGAAAGGAATTACGGAAGTCGCTTGAATAGCTGAGCCGTTGCCAAGTGCATTGAATACTCTGCGTACCACAAGCTATAGAGTTAACTGACCAATTGTAGTATTTATGCACATTATAACATGGGTCAGGAATGGTAAGTAAATTATATTCGCTTTTGCACATTGCATACCGTCACGCCCTTCTTGTTAACGCCTTGTCACATGTTGGCTACTTTTATCGAGAATTGACAACCTATGTGGAATGAAGATGTAGTTGAGTCTGAGGAGTGATTTGTTTGTTAAGGCGCGCTTGCACAATCTAGAGTAAGAACTAATCGGAAGTGAACCAGATCAAAGCATAAAATAATGTTTGGACTGAAACACCATTACATTACCATTTTAATTGATGCTGAGAAACTAACCTTGCAGTATTTTGAAAAATACTGATAGTACGAGAGTAAATGAAAAAAATAAATATTTTATGAGCTAGTAGCACTGCTAGTGCGGCTATATATACCTTTCCTGCCTAAGCAAGATCTTAGGCCTAGAAACCATATCCGTCTTGCTATTCCAACAACGCGTACTGTGGCTCGCCAAAGATCTCCTCTTATTCGAGCTCTAAGATTTTTGAACGCGCTTCTGTCATGGGCACCTAAATGTGATCTGTTCGCAAGCCGATGGGCAAATGTGTGTAGCGTATGTCTGAAGTACTGCGAGGTAATTTATGATAGTGGTATATATATTATAATGATGTATCTAATATTGTGTAATTTGAATTGTACAGTGCTTTAGTTTATACTATTATACTGTATATTTTTTGTTTGGATAAATACATAAATAAATAAATTATGGTCGAAAACAAAAAAAATGTATCTACATAGGTCATAATCAAACAACAATTGCATAGTACTTTGTCCAACAACCGTTTAGCAGCAGAAAAGGTGGCAAATTAAAAAATATAGGAGCGCATTAGATGATCGCTCATAAAAAATTGATTTTGCCGTCTTTTATCACTGTCTAAAGTAGTTTAACTTTGTAACACAAAAGTTATAACATGAAATAAAAATATGAAAACGCATAAACTGGCGTATATTAATTAACTTCAACTTCATCCCGACTTCTCGAACACAACAGGGTTTGTGGTTTGCAAACGTCGGGATGAAGTGCTTTTTTTAAATTGATTCATTAAACGTTATCTGTAGTCGTTGATATTGCTTAAGCCGTGGGTTTTCTGGCCGGCGACCGACGCGTGTCCGTCGCCGACGACGTTCGAATGTTTTGAACTCCGCCATACCCGCCGGCAGCGGGTAACCGACGACGTGTCAGAGAAACCACCCTCAAACAATCTGTTCAATCGCATTTAAATGATTCAGTAGTGTAACTGTCCCCTTAAGACGTCGATCGAAAACGATTAATTGCCGCTACATTTCACGCCAATCAATGTGTTATTAATACCCTCCAATTATTGAGGCCCCGTGTCCGAGAGCCCCAATTACTAGTAAATAAGACAACGCCATTCATTCAGTGCACTTGCCAGCAAAAACTATACACGCCAGCAAATCAACCAATAAATCGGAATTTGCAAGTCTGTCAATATCCCAGGGAAATGGATGAAATTAAAAATGTAAGTTTTATATCGTTCGTCAGTTTCATGTCTGTTTTTTGGTCGGCATCATAATTTATAGATTAAGAATTTGCTTAATGATTTTTTATGAATTGTAACATTTCATACGCAAGTACTAAATGTGATACTTATACAATTATGAGTTATACAATAATGAGTTTCCTGTTATAACCTCTTATAGCAGTAATTAATCTCACACTGATACTTTTTTTTTAAGTTTCTATGGCATTTAAGTAAATAGAGGTTCTTTCTTCTTATTATCAACACGATTTCTATTAATAAAGTTTTTTCACTAATATACGTCTTGTTTATCAATACAATTAGAAAATAACCACATATAGGTAATCACTTAATTTTATAATCACACGCACACATCAAAATCTGATACGTATAGGAAAATACAATAAAAAAAATTACCACATTTATACGTCCTGTGTCATTGTTAGATAAAACTACCCAAGGCGCTAATCGAAGAGCTTCGAAAAGCGGAGCAGCACTCAGCCATCTCTTGGGAGTCCAGCAACGAGGGCGTCCACGAACGGGTCAACTTCGACGACACCATATGGGGCCTCAGTCTCGCCGGAGGGGCATTTTACAAGACACCTTTGAGAGTTACTCAGGTACCCGCTTGCTGTTATATAATACGTCGGTGATAATAGTAATGACCTCCGCAAAGTGAAACGTAGTTCGGCTTTCTTCTAGAAGTTCAAGAGAGGAGGAACGTCTGCTTTGAGATAAATAGTTTGAACCCACATGAAAATGCTTTTAAAAATACTGTTCTGAGCATCATTCAGGTGTGGTTATGTTAGTTATTTGATTTCAAGTTTACGTTCTTTGTGTTTTAATTTTTGCATTGTATCGTATTACCTAGAACTTTTCACAAACAAAGTTTAATATTAAGCAAAATGAAAAACAGAATATCATTCCTATTTAACAGATACAGCTCTTCAATTTATTTGTTTATTTGTTTGTTTGTTTGTTTGTTTGTTTGTTTATAGGCTAGGTAACAGATTGTGAATTATTTCACTTATAGCTAACATAGTTTCGTTAAATAATATTAAATTCACATTCCAATAACTACCAAGCACAACTTTGTAATAACAGATAGAATATAATAATAAGTATTAATTTAACGCTACAGACTAAGGAGACTTCAATGTTTGAGAAATTACGAACATCATTTTGGTACAAGGAAAACAGACATGAATATTATTTTAAATTATTTCCTTATACTCGTATTTCTAAAATCAAGTATGTTTTATTCCGCGTTGCCACAAGCGATTACTTTATATTTGGAATCTTATATAAATAACGCATTCAGAGTGTTTTTTTTTAATTACGCTTATGGTACGTCATTTTCGAGCTTCAATTTCATATTTGTATTACCCCTACCAATTTTTTTTTCATGGTTATAGTAGAATTAATAACTAAAATATGTCGCGAGTTTTTTTTTCATGGTTATAGTAGAATTAATAACTAAAATATGTCGCGAGTCATTAACTGGCATTTTTTCAAGAAATCGTTGTTTATCCTTAACTATTACAAGCATTTTTTTTATTTCCTGTTTGTAACCATCAAATATCTTTCTTTTTTCATTAGTTGTCATGTTTTTCTTCGCATAAAAATGCCTCTTTACATCGTCATAATACATAATATGCAGTATTTTTGATTTCACAATTCGAATTATATTTAAAACTAAGCTGTGAAATAATCTATTCAGCTTCATCCCATGATACGTTTTCATACATACATTTTAGGTAAAAGAAGGCAGCCGAGCCGAGCATGCAGGCATCAAAGTTGGAGACTTCCTGACGAGAATCAACGACATAGACAGTACGACGCTCACGATACAGGAGGCGCATGACATGATCCTTGAGTCTGGCCTGGAGATTAAGTTTGCACTTTCTGCGTGAGTATAGCCAACTTTTGTTGAACCTTTTGACCGCCTTAGTATGATATTGTTAGGTATGTGTCCAAGGGTGCTACGGGAGGGTAATACACGACCATCAAACAAGCGAGCCAGTTTAACACTGATTTATTCCTGCATTACAACATCCAACGTGCCAATTCCTAGATGTGTGCTATGCATAAAGATTTTCTTGGGAGGTTATTACATGGTGGGTTCCCGCGTCCTTCCATGGCAGTCTTTCCGAGGTGATTTAGTCCCTCGAAGCCACGGGGGCCACAGCAGGTCGGGTTACTTTACTACCGCCGTTGATGCTCGGCGTTGTCTTTTTATGGCACAGTAGACGACAAGTAGCCAACCCTCCTCTTTTCACATCCGGGCTTGGGACCGGCAACGGCAGAGTTAATATTGCTAATGATTGCAAATGTCGTTTATTGGGTTTGTGTCTGGTATTGGCACCTCTCAATTCAGTTAAAGTACATTCAGACAAACGAGCATTCGGTATTCTTTCCCCCATTCTACGAAATCAACGAATCACGTTTTGTGTAACGATCGAATTTCGTAGAGTAGGGGGTTAGAATAGCGAATGCTCCTTTAGTCTGAATGCACTTTTAGCGAAGCACTGATGTACCCTTCACGTAACTTTAATTCTAAATAAATAACTGAAAAAAAATCGATAACTACATAGACTACTATTAGCTTAATTGAACTTATACTTTATTTTGCAGGCCTGATGTGGAAGAAACAGTTCACACAGTTTATCAAGACTTTTTTGTAAGTCCTTTTCATCAATGCGTAGGATGTTTTTACTATTGTTAATGGAAATTATTTTCCCTATTTTATTCCTAACTTTTTAAATAATATGAGATTAAATTTTTGATTGTTTATTTTAAATTAAGGTTTCATAGATTGTAGACTTTTCTAATAATGCATAATAATAGACATACATAATCTTACAAAATAAGAAAATTAAACAGTCATTTGTTGGGTTGTCTTAGTTGTGTAAAAAAAATTGAGAACTGTTCACTGCTACTAATAAATAAACGAAAACTTCCAGGAAGACGAGGAAGCGGTGAAACGGCGGCTGAAGAAACAGATATTATCGTGTAAACGAGCAGTTTTTAAAGGCGCCAAGACGGTAAGTTGTGTGGCATGTTCCCGCCCCGCAGTTTCCCTTTGCGCCATTATTCATGGCTTTTAAAGATGGAGAAATGTATAGTAAAACTTTTTTACGTTGCACAATCCAGCACAGGCACAATATTTCAAAGGACGTATTGAGGCAGCATCAAGTGAGTTTTCTCGATTATTATTTTGACGTACCTACCTAATTTACATCGAAAGGCAAGCAAGGTCATTGATTATTAGGAAGCACTTTTAAAATTTTAGATTTTATCGTCCTTTTCCTATTTTTCTGTATCATCATCTTCAGCCTATGATAGTCCACTGCTGGACGTAGTCCTCTCTTATTAACTACGCGTATAGACGCATTACGAGGTAAATGCCCAATCGCCAAGCTGGGTAAGCGGATTGGCGATCGCAGTAATGTGTCCACTATAATGACGCTGCTGCCCATCATCAATCTTTTATCAAATAATGGTCAGTGACACTTCAATCCGTCGACTCTTACGACACCCGCAGGAGGAGTTGGGGTGATGACGAATGTGTTCTTACTGCCGCCACCACACGGCCCATTTTTTTGTATAATTCTAAGCAATATTAGTTATTTTATGATAATAGTAGTGGCGTGAGCTACAAAATATATTGGGTCGATTACAAAAAAAAGTACATAGTTAATTAAGACTTTAATCAAAATCAAAATCACGATCGCGTCAATTATGTTACGAAAGTTAGTCATACTCATTATATTTATGGTATAATTGAAGGAATGTTTACAAAAACAACATAACTAGCATTTTTTCCAAATTTGAGTTTTTGATGTCATACCTACTGTTCGTCATCAAAAGAGCTACAAAATGTGAAAAAAAAATTATCTAAAAACTTTCCCGTTTGGCAAAAAAATGGAAAATATTTTACGTCCCATACTAAACTGCACTAAAAAGTGTCGAATAAAACTGCAGCATTAATACTCAGAGTAAACCATATTCTAAATCGACTTATACAATGGGGAATATTAGCGTATACGACGATTTTTTTTCAATAAAAAAAATCTTTTTCCAAAAATGTTCATCAAGTTTTGCACAAAAACAGTTTTCCACAAGTGGCAAGGCTTATTTTATTTTTTCCAAAAAAAGTAATGAGCCGAAACACAAATAAACGGGTAATCTTAACTTAGTGGTTATATATCTTTACCGCTTCTGAATATTAAGCTGTAATGAATATTACTTAAAAAGGAATTTAGTTTTATCGCTCTCCTGTAAAGTTATGCTCAATGTAGTTATGTCGTTTTTTGTAAACATCCCTTCAATTGGTACTCTGTCCAACAACCTTTGGCAGTAGAAAAAGGCACATTTTAAGATTTGTAGGTGCGATAACTCTGACGTTAAATTTTCTGTGCATTAAATGTCTTTTTTTCTTTATGAAACGGTGATGGCTCAGTGGTTTAGACCTTTGATTTTCATTCCGGAGGTCGTGGGTTCAAATCCTGACCCATACCAATGATTTTTTCCGAAACTTACGTACGTAATATCAGATGATATTTACCATTAGCTTTCGGTGAAGGAAAACATCGTGTGGAAACCTGCATACATCCGCGAAGAATTTCAAAGGTGTATATGAAGTTCCCAACCCACTTAGGGCCAGCGTGGGGACTAATAGCCCAATTCCTCCCTATACATGTATGAGAGGAGGCCTGTGCCCAGCAGTGAGACATTATATAGGCTAGAATATTATTATACTTTTATTATAAAGGCCTTTAACTACATAATGTACTATTTCTTATGCAAT